>JBBPDB010053539.1:0-10853 GCA_037974465.1 Brachypetersius altus | reverse complement strand
AACGCAGAACACGGACCGCGGCTCTACGTACGTACATACGTACGTAGTTAACAGCAAGTATATTTCTGCCTTAAGCCAGACTAAAGTACCTAACACTGTTGTTACTGATTTTGTTGAAGAAACAGATATATTTCAGTTAAATGGGGCAGCCTGGGGTCATCATAGTGAAACCTGGCTGTCGTATGTTGGTGTATATTGCTGCTGCCTGAAGTCATTTTAAATAAGGTGCTTTTTAACAGCAGTGTTCCCATTTAACACAGTTACACAGCAATCAACTCCAATATAAAACCAGTTGCCACTGCAGGGCATTCATGTTTTTTGAGCATTGTTGGGGTGGGGGGTGTATGCAGTGTCATTAAAGCTCCTGTTGGTGTAATGGTCAGGCATCCCGTTACTTCTGTCTCTGCATTTAACCCATTCACCAAGTGAAGCAGTGCCACCAATGAGCTGCGCCCTGGGAGCAGTGTGTTGGGATGGAAAGGTATCTCAGTGGTGTCGCTAGCAATCCAGGGATTTGAACCCACAACCTTCTGATCTCAGGGTGAACTCCCTAACCACTGGGTGCCCCACAGATAATAGTCTAGATTATGGTTTATTGTGCATAACTTTCGCTAGGTAGTTGCAAACATTAAATACGTTTAATAATAAATTGTGTGTGTGTGTGTATGTGTGTTGAACATGCGGAGGTTGTGCTAGGGTGAACTGTAAGTCATGCTTTTCAGTATGTCATCAGGCACTGTAGCGGAAATGGTAGTCTGAGACAAAGATCAAGTTCCTAAGGACACTAAATGTTCTCCACTGAACTGCTGTGTGTGTAGTCCAGTTTGTTTCAGTTGTTATAACACTCAGCTAGGTCTAAGGGTTTTATGGGACATGAGGAAGTGTGGAAGCTGTTGTGGATGGACCGGGCAAACAAAGACTCGAGACTCAATGAACTGTAATTTGTTTAATGCAATAATAATGAGCCACAGTGTTTTAACCTTAATTCTGAAAGCTGTAATGAATTGTTGGTTTTCATTGCTGAGTGAACTGTTGATAACATTCTGTTTTTCCCCTTCTGAGTTACTTCCTTGCTCTCAGTTCCTGATTTTCAGTTGACGCAAGAAGGTGTTACATCAGTAGATGCGGTGAACAGGGCATGAAGTAAGAACACCAGCCAAACCAAAGGCTGTAGAGTGTAACACGATAGCAGTAGGTGTTGGGGCGCTCCGTGATTGTGGATTTGGATATGGCCATTGAAAATGAACCTGTTCTTCATTACCAGAATGTAGAGATGCTGCACAAAACCTCAAACACAGGAGCTGGTCAGTACAGAGGTAAGAGAATTCAATTCAATTCAATTCAATTCAGTTTTATTTCTATAGCACTTTTAACAATGGCCATTGTCACAAAGCAGCTTTACAAAATGAAATAAATGTGTGTGTGTGTGAACAGCTCATGTGTAGCTGCCAGAAGTCATTTTCATTCTCAGGACTACAAAACACATGACGTATTGCTTTGCTTGTGTGTTTAGCAGTCAGGCTGGCTGCAGTGTGTGTCGGTGTGATATGTGTTCTTCAGGCGACTCTCAACATCGGCCTGAGACTGTACTGTAAGTGTCCTTCAGCTTGTGGAATCATTCTCGAGTTGAGAACCAAGTTCATCTGTTTATTATCAGTGTTTTTAATTGATTATATATGTTAAACTTTCAGTTACCTTCCAGGAGGACACAGACTTAAATGCTGGCTGCAGCAATCAGTCTACACAGATGCAGCAGCTAGAAACCAGTTACAACAAACTGATTAAGGAGAGAGACCAGTTACAGACCAGTTACACCCACCTGACTATAGAGAGACACCAGTTACAGACCAGTTACACCCACCTGACTGTAGAGAGAGACCAGTTACAGACCAGTTACACCCACCTGACTATAGAGAGACACCAGTTACAGACCAGTTACTCCCACCTGACTATAGAGAGAGACCAGTTACAGACCAGTAACCAAAATCTAGTTAAGGAGAGAGATGGACTCCAAAGGAAACTTTCTGATCTGGGTTAGTAATCTGTCATATTTGGTTTCATTTTTGAGCATTTCTCTGTATCGAACGATTAATTACTGCTAATAGGTTAATAACTTAATTTCGACATGCGTCTCTGTAAACAAAACAGCAGAAATAACCCATATTTTCTCTAGAAATATAGTATATTAAGATAGTATTCCAGTTACAATAAGTATGTTGTTTGTTGCTTTTATAATTTTTAATAATGACTATTTGCAGAAGTTTAGCATAGAAATAATAATTGTGATTATGTGCTACAGATGCACAGATATACATTTGGTTGAGTACTGCACTGTGTGAAAACCACATGTCTATGGTAGTAGGTGGTGCTTACCAGTCGTAATTACACATCTCCAATATGTTTTAGACAAAAATGACGATGTTTTGATGGTATACTCCAGAACTAATTCTTTAATATGATGTGGGGAATCATATTTATAACACTGTAAATAAAATATCACTGTTCTATGAGCAGATCAGAACATTAAGGCAGGATGGAGCTACTTCAGTTCTAGCATTTACTATATGTCTACTGAAGAGAAGAGCTGGAGTGAGAGCAGACAGCACTGCAGAGAGAGAGGAGCAGACCTGGTGATCATAAACAGCAGAGACGAACAGGTGAGGAGAGAGATGAGATGTTATATAATAGAAAACAAATGTTTTTTTGTTTTTTTAATGTAGCATGTAAACACCTTTAAGTTTCAAAACATATTACTCACTCTCCAGTCTATAAATAAACGGTAAACAGACTGCTTTGAATGAACTGTTTTTGTGTTGTCACAAAAACCTATGCATTTACAAAGTCTATGAAACTACTTTTTGAATAACCTACAATACACAACAGCCAATCAGAGCCAAGCTCATTTAGAAATATCAGTCTTAAAGGCACAGTGCCAAAAACAGCCTATTACATTTTTTAAGGGATAAAAAGAGGTTGGAAAGTTTTATTATATGATTTATTTTTACAGAAACATCACAAGTTGTTCTTAGCAGAAAATAAAATACTGATATATTTAACCTAAAAATAGTGCTGTTCTTTTATCATTGTGTTTTCATTTATTTTGCCTCAACAGGAGTTTGTTGAGCTGATCAGAAGAGGAAATACTGCTTGGATTGGTCTGACTGACATAGACAGAGAAAACCGCTGGAAGTGGGTGGACGGTTCAACACTGACCACCGCGTAAGAAATCGCTGAACTCTCCTCACATTGGTTTTCATTATTGTGGTCAGTGATTAAGTGTGGGACGTTCTGATTCCTGTGTTTTCAGATACTGGTGGAGTGACGAACCCAATGACTATAAAGGGGATGAGGACTGTGTCATGACTGGCTATCAACCGTTAGATGGAAGACGAGTTGTGGACATCATAAACACATGGAATGATCATTCGTGCTCATTCAATTCTCACTGGATATGTGAGAAGAAAATTTCCATTTGATCCACAGTTAACAGGTGTTTCAGAGAGAGTCTACCTGCTGTATTTTTTTAAACTGAACAAAAATGTCATTTGACAATTTGATCAACCTTTATTTGTTCAAAATAAATACATCTTATTTCTTACTGCATAAGGTGAATGTAATGAGAGTCATTGAACCTCGGTAGGCAACTTCTTAAGGAAGTGGAATCAGCTCTGGTCATTACGAGGGTCAAGGCTTGGTTACACAGTAAGTGTTAAGATGCAATAGGAGTATTTGGTATTGTCTATGGAATCCGCAAATGAAACCCGGCCCTGCAGCTCCAGTGGCTGTGGTGGAAATGGATCCCACTATTACATGCCGAGGCACAGACCCTGACAAGCGAGGAACCCCTCCCCCTGGAACCAAGTCGAAACAGAAAAAAATTTAAATTTAATATATATATATATATATATATCGTACTTTGCAGTAAAGTCTTAGGTGCCTGTGCAAATAGTTTGTCATTTCTATCAGCAGTGGCTTCTTTCTGCCAGCAAAAACAGCTGAATATTACAATAAAGGCAAACAAACAAACAAGCAGTAAAAAGTATCACCTCCAGTCATTTGGTGAATGAATAAAATTCCATAATCAACACCTAATTTAATCTCCTGCAGTAAAAAGCCAAACCAGGGATTTGATGGAGCTGCAGGTAATACTGGGCTTCCATGAGGAAAGAGGTCTGGAAATGGTTAAGAGAACACTTTACTGTATTAATGTTGTTTGTATTTGGTGTAATGTAACTTAACACTTCTGCCCAGTAGTAAACAGACTTTTGCACAGTATGGTACCCACGGATCCCATTACTTTTGTCCTTAAAATTGTGTCAAATAGCTTTGGTTTTATATTTGATTTGATTACATTCATGTGTAAGATTTACAAGAAGTATTTGTACTGTAACTGTGTTAAAGGGAACTGTGCTGTTACAAAGCACCTTATTTGTTTAAAGTGTTTGCAAACCAAATGTTACTGCACATTTGTTTATATGGCAATACTTTAAAGATGAAGGTGTGCAATATTGAATTATAGATTTAATTTTGCATATAAAAATGCAATTATGGCATGAAACATAGGCAGATAACTATATGATTAATCTCAATTAAAAATGCTAATTGCCCAGCATATATATTTATATATATATATATGAATGAAAAACATATTAGCAGCAAGCATTGTTGGAGCAAAGCCACATATATGAGCAAAGCCACAAGAAATGCTGGGCTTCCACGAGGAATGGTCGAGGGATGGTTAAGCAAATACATTGTTTTGCACTTATATGATGTGCCCTATAATCAGTCTAAGGCAGGTTGTTGATAAAGTATGCAGATTTGTTATTTGATCCATGCATTTTAACAATTGTGTAGCAAACTAAATAGTTCCCCTCTATATAGCACAATACAAGCAGCCATTGTATCAAATGTTATAAGAAGTGTTGGTTCCACCAAACTGCAACCTACCCATCTAAATGTTAAGGACACTGATCTCTTGTACAAGGGAAAAAGTAAATGCACAGGTTGAACGTTTTAGTGCACAACATCAAAGTGAATTTGTATTTAGTAATTTAGTATATAATTCCATTAAACCTGTGTTTTTATTTTTTACATTGTACAAGAGACCAGTGTCCCCAAAATGAAGATTTTGGGGACACTGGTCTCTTGAGTTTGGTGGAACCAGCACTTCTTTCTATAATAACACATGATTCAACAGCTTTAACTCATATCCTCATCTCACAGATCCACATAAATTGTTTCCTGCACTGATAATCAGCCCATTTCTTAATAGTATCCGACCCAGAGGCAGTTACCACACAGTGCTCGTTTGGTCTGTTGGGTTCTCCAGTTGCCCAGAACCTAAAAAAAAATTAATAAGGTCAGAGTATTCACTGCATCTTATCAGAGCTGAGCCAGTAACATTAGGACTAGAGATGACTTTAGTGAACTCTTACTCAGTGGTGAGTGCTGAGCTGTCCACCCATTTCCAGACCCCCTGTGTGTCTCTGTCAGTCAGACCGATCCAGGCTTGATTGCTGCACAGGTACTTACTGATGAACTCCTGTAATAGTGATAATATAAAATTTGAGATTAGAGATAAAGAATGGTGGGTCTCTCTCTCTCTCTCTCTCTCTCTTTCTCTCTCTCTCTCTCTCTCTCTCACACTCTCACTCTCTCTCTCACCTGTTCTTCTCTGCTGTTTATGATCACCAGGTCTGCTGCTCTCTCTCTGCAGTCCTTCCTGCTCTCACTCCAGTTCCTCTCCTCAGTAGAGACATAATACACACTAGAGTTGAAATACCTCCAGCCTTGCTTGGTGGCATTAACTGCATATAGAATTCCCAGAATTAAATAGATCCAGGAAAAGTGTATATACAGTACAGTACTTTTCTTTATTTCATTTCCAGTTGAATAAACAAATGCTTGTTAAGTACAAGTACATTTTTCAGTGTCAGAAAAAACTGGAAATAAACAGTCAACAAACAATGCACACACACACACACACACACACACACTGAATTTTTGAACACGATTAATACATATAGTTTTCTGCTATACATTTTGTTGTTAAATGCAAAATTAAAGAATGAATTCAAAAGTAGTATATTGCACACACATTTTTAAAGTACTGCTATATAAATGAGTGTAATAAGATTTGATTTGCACACACTTTAAACAAATAAGGAGCTTTTTAACAGCAGCTGAAAGCAGTTTAACACGGTTACACAGCTGTATTGCAAAAATTTCTTGTAAAGAAATTTCTGTAAAATTTCTTAAACATTAATGAAATCAAATAAAATATCAAAAATAAGCTATTTTCTGAAGCTGCGGGACGATCATGTAATTTGTCATAGATAAACAAGTTCCCCTCAGAGTCCAGAGCATTATAGCACCTGCAAAGGGAGACCAACTCCATATTAAAGTCTATGTAACTGTATCCAGTGTCATTAAAATGTTTGTTGGTGTAATGGGCATGCGTCCCATTACTTTTGTCCATATAGAGTAAGTTTTTAGACATAAGTTTCTTCTGAAATGAGGAATATTGTAGGAAACCTATCCTCTCTTTGCTGCTGTACTCGTCTGGGAAGACTTCCACTATGGTTTGAACATTGCTGTGAGGATTTGATCAGTAGGTACTGATGGATGAATAGTTCTGGAACATGGGGGACGAAACCATTATAGCAGCTGCAATGGGGGACCAACTCCATATGAAAGTACCTGAATGCAGTATCTGAATGCATTAAAACTCCGTGTTAGTGTAATGGTCATGCGTCCCAATACTTTTGTCAATATAACGAGCCGAGGCTAAGCTGCGTGCTGCACGCACTCACGAACACAAAAAAGCAACGAACTTTAAAAAAGAATCAAACAAACTATAAATTGTACTATAAAAGACTATAATTATTCCTATAGCAGGAATATTATGTGAATAAAAAAAATATTTGGACAGAACTAATCAACTTGTTTACAAGCCCGGTCTGTGCTGAACCGGAAGAACTTCAGGACTAAGGTTGGAAAATACTGGAATAAGGTTGGAAAATACTGGAATGTCAATACTTTATTTCTGGAACATTACTGCCATCCAGATTGTGGCGTTTCCTTCTCTAACATGGTTTTCTAATCCTGGTCCTGGATGCTACTGCCCTACGTATTTAAGTGCTTACCCGTATTTAAGAAACGAACTTAAACGCGGTAAGGACGTGTTAAGGAGCTGATTAGTTGGGCGCAGACAAAACAGTCTGCAGGAGTAGGACTTACAAACACTTCTAACTAACCCATTTCCCCTCGTTAACTAGCTCGCTGTGTGTTGGTAGTAGGTCTTCAAAAGAACATAAGGAGCTGGGACAGATGCATTAAGTGGTCCACTGGTATGCCGGGGTCCCAAGATTGCTCTAAAACAGTTAAAGGTTTAGTGTTACTTTATCAGCAGGTGCGAACACGTATATAATTTGATGAGATATTTCTCCATGGACCATGGTGCAACATATATCATCGTTCAAGCAGTTTTCCAGTTTCTGTGCAATTCCTCTGGACATCTGAGCATTTTCACGAATTCCAACACATCCAACTAATCAGCTAATTATCAAGCCCTTACTGTGTTGAAGCTGGGTTTGGTGAAGAAATTTTATTTTTTTTTTCACATTATTGGAGAGACTTAGATCTATTTCACTTTCTGACCAAACATGCTTGTAAATGTGATGTGTGAAGAACCTTTTACAGGTTATTAAAGGCCATGGTGCAATATATAATTGTGTAATATAATCATTTACCATGTCCTTTTATATTATATAAAGGTTCTTCCAACTTTACTGACACATCCTGTTTACAAAAGTGATTCCCTAAAGAACAAATGACTGAAAGGTTCTTTGGGGCAGCCAGAAAAGTTCTGTGGATTCAAGCAAAGATCCCTTTCTGTAAGTTTATATAATATAAAATGAATTGGTAAAAAGGTGAATGTTCCATTTTTTATATGTACATTATTCTTTTCTTGTCTGACATTAATAAAATATGTTCCACAAACAAAACAAGTGGCGCTTAACTGTTGGACAAACTGTCAGATAAACAGGTTTATAGTAAAAATGGGAGTCGTCAGAACCTCACTGATGATCCACTTGCGGAAACCAAGCTGCTGCAGAAAATGTTTTAATGAAAGTCACACTATAATCTTTACCTCATCCACCACTGATCTGATCCAGAGCTCATAAAGTCACTGCTCTGTTCAATCAATCAATCTGTCAACTAGAAGCCAAAGGTCCAGCCAGAGCACCAAACTTCAAATAAGCAGCTCTTATAAACCTGATAAATGCAGATCAACAGTCCATTAGCAATTTCCTCCAGAATCAGAAAAGATCCTCCTGATTATGATTCTGAGTCACTTACTGTTGGTTTAAACCAGGTTTAAACTCTTACTCTGGTTTAAACCAGGACCACTTAAGGAAGAGACCCAAGATGTGCTCTTTCCATTACAGCAAGGAACTTCTACTGAGAGTCCAATCTTCAAGACAAACCCCCCAAAAAAAACATGGCCTGCGTGAGAGACTCAGTGGTGTAGTGGTAAAGTCCTCGCCTATAAAACAGAGGATCTTGGTTCAAATCTTGCCACTAACATGATAAAGATGGTAGAAGGAACTAACTTTTAAAACAGTTAAGCTTAAACAGTTGTGGGAAAGTAGGTTGTTCGTTCCTACTGTCTAAAAGTTCGACGCCATTTTTTCCACAGTAAAACCCCCTGCTGTCTCCGGTTTCAGGCTCTATAACCCCAGCGGGTCATCGCTCAGGAGCCCGGGGGGGCCGACGCAAATGTTACCCCCCCCTTGTTCTGTATTGGTGTTTGTGGAGACCCCTGCCCAGGACTCGAACCCATGCCCTCTGAATCGTGGAGGCATTGCTCTAACCACTGAGCCACAGGATCCCACAACGATCAGGCCTTTTTTTGGACATTTGACTTTCAGGTCTGCGGTTCACGACATAAAGCTAAAGGTCCAGATTTGAACCCACACATCCAGCTATTGGAGGCAGCCCTCTTACCACTGAGCCATAGATTCCCACAGCTGTCTGACCATTTTTTTTGGATATTTGACTTTCAGATCAGGTCTGATGTTTAAGAAATAAAGCTAAAGGCTCATATTAGAACCCCCAACCGGCAGCGCTTGGAGGCAGTGCTCTTACCACTGAGCCACAGGAACCCACAGCCATTAGGCCTTTTTTTGAAAAAGACATAAAGCTAACAGCTCAGATTAGAACCCACAACCTGCACATCCTCAAGGCAGTGCACATAACACCACAACTAAAGCCAGTGAACTACTGGGCTTGACAAGCTGTCTTATCTATTTAAGGTGTATGACTTTCAGAGGCATAAAGTTGAAGACTGGGACTGATCCCACAACCTTCTGTTTTCGAGACCATCACTTAAACTGTGAGCTACAGTGCTAGTCGAGAGGCTCAAGTCATGTTTTGGTTAAGTGTAACATACAAGAATTCAAACTAAATACTTGGGTTTGATCTCAGCTACATGGCTTGACAAGCATCCTTGCTTTTTTTTCCTATATGTATCCTTCAGATTCCATAGTCATCTCAGCCTGAAGACTGTCTGAGTTTAAACTGAACAAAAATAAGGACAATTCACTGAAGTGAGCCAATGGCCCAATCAAAACCCCTCCCTTAAGGCAGGAAGACTGCAAGCCCACTACCCTCTGGTTCTCATAAACAATCTATGGTTCCATCTAAGTCCAAATCCAAGGGTCCCAGAGTCCCTGGAGAACCACACATCAGCATTTTCTCTCCTGTAACCAGCTCACAAAGCCTTTACCAACTCACTGATTAGTTTAATCAGGCTCAAATTTACACAGACAAGTTAATATTAAAATCCACAAATCAGTTAAAAGTCTTTAAAATATTACATCAATTGCTGTGATGTTAAGATAAAAAGCTCAAAAGTTAAATTAAGTTGGCAGAACACTGGTAGTTTAATGTGAGCTACTGAAATGTATGTTCAATCGATGATATTGATTGAAACTTGCTGAATGTTACTCAGTGCTGATGGTCGATTGCCACCACCTTTCCTTATTTTCCACACAAACCTGCTGTGGGCAGCTCTACAGCTGAGTCTCAGCTCATTCACTGCAGAAAAACATCCCTGATTTACTCAGAATTACACTGTACTGGGGACTGTACCTTGCTCAAGGGTACGCCGCCATCCTTCTGACACACACACACACACACACACACACACACATATATATGGCCTTATGTGTATTTACATGTATTATACAGTTTTTTTCCAGTAGACCAGTATTCACTCCTCATATCAGAGAACCCTGGGTGTCTGTGACCCTGTCATTGGTCCAATTTTGCTAGGAACTGACCACTGGCCAGGAACCCCCACAAGACCTGCTTTGATTTCCCTGTTTAGAAACACCTGGTTCACCTCGGCAGATAATTGTCAGGTTTAGTGAACATGTTTGAGTAGGAGAACCATCAAACTGTGCTGGATACTGGGCTTCCAGGACCAGAGTTTGACATCCCTGTAGTAGAGGATTGCAAACAGTAGAACAGTATGAACAGTGAAGTCAGTATACAGAGTATAGACAGCGTAACCCGTATGAAATGTAAAGAGTAAAACAGTATAAACAGTATAGACAGTGTAATCTGTATAAACAATATAGACAGTGTAATCAATATAAACAGTACAGACAGTGTAACCAGTATAAATACTATAGACAGTGTAATCAATATAAATAGTATAGACAGTATAACCAGTATAAATACTATAGACAGTGTAACCAGTATAAACAGTATAGACAGTGTAACCAGTATAAACAGTATAGACAGTGTAACCAGTATAAACAGTATAGACAGTGTAACCAGTATAA
>JBBPDB010053501.1:0-10854 GCA_037974465.1 Brachypetersius altus | reverse complement strand
TCAGTGTTGCCTCCTAAGTGGACAGTTTGATTTCACAGACGTGTGACTGACTTGAAGTTACATTGTGCCGTTTAAGTGTTCCCTTTATTTTTTTTAGCAGTATAATATTAATGATAGCTATGTTTCATCTATATGAATGCCATCAAGTGTCAATATATGTTTGTGTCTGAAGTTTGCTTCTTTAGGCCAATGTACCTGACAAGTGAAAGAATGGAAGTCTGTCCCACCTCTTATACTATGCTCACTGTCAGGACAAAGTTCACTTCTCCATATTGGGAAATTAATGGTGTGAAGAGATAGAAGCTGACGAAATATTCTTTTTAATTCATTTACCTATGAAATGTTTATGCCAGGTAAATAGTTGTTGGTGTTTTTAGATTCATACCTCATATCTGTCGTAGAGTTGGCTCAGTGTTCTCCCCACTGCCCCTTCACTAGTGTTCACTGCATGACTACTCATGTGCCAGCTCAGCATGGAAGGATCCAAATACATGTAATCAACTCCACTTCCCACCTTACCCTCCTTATATATGGGTAGCTTGTACATAATGAACCTTATAGTGTAGAGTAAAGAATAAAGAAAAAGACAAAGATGTCACTAACATTTCTGTGTAGTTCTACCACAGTCAACAGCTACATCAAAATATCTTCAGACCACAAGAAAGGAAGCGTAAAGTTCATCTACCAGTCCACAGGCTGTCCTTCTTCATTTAAGCAGGAGAGGTTTGCCTCGCAAAGGGAAGGCGAGAGGAGTACTGAAAAGAAAACCAAACAAAAGCACCAGAAGAGAAGCATCTTTCTCTGCTCTTCAAAAACGAAAATCACGACTAATGTTCAAAAATGAATGTGTTGTCGAGTGCCTTATGGCTTCCTCATGATTTGACAATAGCAAAAGTACCGATACACAGCTGTGTGTGTGAGAAAGAGGAAGTTAGAGTGCTTTGTCCCATGACTGCCATCGAGGCAACTATGAGTACAAAACAGAACTTTCTCAAAAGGTCTCCACTGGTGCCCTTTACTTTAAAGGAATTACGAAATAAATCAAGATTCCAGATCCAATATTCTTTATTTGTCACGTACCTACACTAGTATTAGCATTGACACCAACAAGGACTTCAATGACATTTCATTCAAATACATAGACTTTTATATGGAGTTGGCCTGCCTTGGCAGCTATCATAGTTTCCACTCCTCTTGGAAGGCTTTCCTCAAGATTTTGGAGTTTCTGTGTGAAGTTGTGCCCATTCGTTTTGTGGAGCTTTTATGAGGTCAAGTACTGATGTTGGACAAGGAGGTCTGGCTCACAATCTCAATTTCCCTTCATCTGAAAGGTGTTGGAAGGTGTTGAGGTCTCTGTGTGGGCCAATCAAGTTCTTCCACATCGAAACTCATCCAGCCATGTCTTTATCCAGCCATGTCTTGAGCAAGCACTGTGCACTGGGGCAAAGTATAGAAAAGGTATATTCCAAATAAACAAATGATACAACTAGAAACAAGATCTGTACAGTGTGAAAAACATGTAACAGAATAGAGTGAGTATCTGTGCTGTAAAGTGCAGTCTGCTACTTATTTGGCTTAAGTATGGACTTAACTGACAGACAGCATGCCAAGTACCGTGTGGTAGAGAGGTAGAAAATTGCTTGTGTTATGGGTTTGTTTAAAATATGGCATGTCCTGGTTAAGAGTCTAATGGCCTGAAGATAGAGGCTCCTCCTGAGCCTTTCTGGCCATAATACTCCTGAAACATTTTCTTGATCAGCAGGTCACACAGACAGTTACTGATGATCCTGGTTGCTCATGTCCTGAAGAGATGATAGAGCTGATCTGGTGCAGGGTACACTCTCTGTATTCCTATGCCAGTGTTGTTGAAAATACATGAAAACTACATTTACATTTATCGAACGTGACTTCCATTACCTAACTACAGGGCACAGTCTCTCTGGACCCAGTGGTGGTATGCTGAAGGTAGGATTCAAACCCATGACCTCTTGGTCCAGGGGCAAGTATTCCTAGGCCACCACCACCAACTAATAGCCACCAGTTAGACTGACAACACTAATGAGTGACAGTTCATTTTCATTTGCGGCTAGCAACATCAGTTCTTTTAACTAAACAAGTCCTTTTTACTAAATAAATCATTATTCCACTCTAAAATAATGATTTAGTGGCTTTTCACAAAAGTTCAGATCCATGAGCAGATCCTGGCCAAAGAGTCCATATCCTATATATTTCTTACATGTTTTTCATGAGGTCACTAAAGATATTTGTGTGATTTTATGTGGCAAAAACAGAATTTACAATTTAATTGACCATTTTATGATTTGGAATTAAACAGTGAGATTTTATTACTGTGCTTTTTAAGACAGATCCACTTACTGATCCCTTTTATTAGACACATCTGAACTGTTGCAAATGCAAAGTCAGCGAGTTCAGCTAATGCTGCACAGTTTCTGTTATAATGTATAAGAATAAGGCCTTGGATCGATCTCAGTATTTCTAGAATCACTGAAAAAAAGGCATTACCATTCATCGCCCGCTGTTATTACATTCATATCACTAACAGCAACACATAAAGGTCACCTCTATGGTACAGAGGTTACATTCAGTAATTCTTGTTTCAGGACAGTTCATTGAACGTGAACATGACCATTTGGACCCATTGTGAAATGCAAAATACGAATTTGACAACACCCCCCTCCCCCCAAATATAATCCCCTGTCCTCATCGGATCCCACTCCTGAAGAAGAATCAGAGAGTAAAGGCACCACACTCTGTGCACTTAAATATGGCTACCTCAAATCAAGTATGGGTTTTATTCTACTATTTGCTTTATCTATGAATGTAGCTTAAAATTCAAATTAGAGAAACAGTTGCAGAGAAATTACAATTTGGTATCGTGTAATTTTCCTGGCTGAGCATTTTCATCAGAAATGAATCTCTTTTGTAGAATGTGGAGTTTGTGCGGACAGGCTACGGCAAGAATATGGTGAAGGTGATGTTTATAAGGCGGGAGGGGATGCACCACTACATAATCGAGCTGAAAGCAAACGTAGAGCTGACGCTAAACTCTCGCAAAGACTACCTGGTCGGAGACAACTCGGACATCATTCCCACTGACACCATCAAGAACACCGTGCATGCTCTGGCCAAGCTAAAGGGAGTAGGTACTGTGTTCTGAGAATACTGCAAGGCAAAATGATCAGTGATTATCTAACTCATATAACCACAGGATTGTTTCTTTTCTTCTCTTATTTGTAATCATACTGTTATTTCCAATGTTGGCCAGTAGCCTAACCCATATTCAAGTGACAGTTTTGTTACTTTTATTTTACTATTTTACTTTTAAGGTAAAATCACATGATAAACCTGAAAAGTCAGGGGTGTGACCAGTCATAAGGCTATACCAAAAAAGGAACTAAAAGTATTTATTAGAAACAAATGAATTTTAAAAAGTCAGAAAGTAAAAGTATGAGTAAAAAATATATAAACAAAAATAATGAGCAAATATACTCAGTATAAAGTCCGTTGAAATTTGTCTTGACTAACTAGTTGCTATATAGATCCATACTGTATGTCCTGTTACACTTGTTTCAATGAAATTTTATTATTTGTGCAGATTACCCAAAGACAGGACAGACGTGATTTTATATAGTAATTTAACATGTCGGACCACTGGGCTGTCATAGAGATGAGTTATTTAGGGCAGAGATGGGCTGACATTGGTTCTGTTCTTGTAAAAAGTTGCCTAAGCACAAAGGCATTATAGGATCTTTTTGTATTGCAGCATTGCAGTATTCAGCTCTCACTGTGCACTGACATTACAGAGTGCGTAGAGTTACATGACGCTGTCTTTCACTAGGTTAAAACCATCGAGAGCTTTGCCCTGGAAATCTGCCACCATTTCCTGACAGCGTTTAAACATGTCACACGAGCAAAGGTCGACATCGAGGAAGCGCCCTGGAAGAGACTGGAAAAGGTATTGGCATCTCAGACATGAATACAAACACATATGTACATGTTATAATATAAAATTATATAAATAATATTATAAATAACATTATATAAAAAACCTGTCTAAAATTTGTGACGGCATCACTATTTATGTCTGTGTGACAGAATGGAGTTGAACATGCCCATGCATTCATCTTCTCTCCAGTGGCCTTTCGTTTCTGCGAGGTAGAACAGTACCTAAACGGTGAGTGAAGTCAAAGCGATAGGAGGGGGCTGGATATCGGGGGAAACAGAATTCGCCAACAAAACTGATATGATAACAGAACAGTTGCAGCTAGTGATGACCTTCATGATGATTGCTTTGATGCTGTTAGTGTGGACATATTCAAAATATGACTATAGTGATACCAGGCCTGCAAAAACATTCTCTATGTTTCTCTACCACAGTTTGCATTCTCACAGTATTCTATACAACCTGTCAGAGGATGCAGTAGTCTGTGATGCATGTTTTTGATATTAATGATGTTAAATGATCCATGTTTTTTTGATTTTGGATGTGATAGTAAGTTAACACAGTCTCTACAAAGAGCACACTTCAATTAGCCATTCTGGAAACTCTAGTACACTGTTTTTATAATTATTTAGAAAGATAGTCCACACATTTTGCCCATTTTATGTTTGATCTCCCCCCAATATGTTAATCAAACAAACAGCAACTCTGCACTAAAATGTACAGAGGTGTGATTCTCTAGAGGATGTGTACTTGTTTTCACAAAAATCAAAAGCTGTTTGACCAGGGCCGTCCAGACTTTTGCGTTAGAATGTCTATATATAACATGAACCTTAACTTTAACCTAAACCCAAAATCCTAATCCTAATGCTGCTGACAGATTTATTATCATATTAATTAATGTATCAGTAGATCAAACTGAAGCGTGAGCTT
The DNA here is from genome assembly GCA_037974465.1 of Brachypetersius altus. NCBI lineage: Eukaryota > Metazoa > Chordata > Actinopteri > Characiformes > Alestidae > Brachypetersius > Brachypetersius altus. The sequence goes on along the minus strand of JBBPDB010053501.1, from coordinate 5,960 downwards.
TCTAATTGCTCCTGACAAAATTCACAGCAACAATTAAATGCTTCAGTGGGTCCTTCTCTCTGATGTAAAACCTCTGGTAAATGTTTTCTCAAATGAATCTTTTAACAACGGTTCTGTACAGCGCAAAAAAGGAGTTTCACTGTTGTTACAAGTTAAAGATCACTGTTTAGACCTGCAGATCATATACCATGGATATGCTGTGCATCTTCTCAGAGTCCCCAGTGATTCATAGTGGAATCAAAGGCATGAAGGTTCTAAAGACCACGCAGTCGGGTTTTGAGAACTTCCTGAGAGATCGCTTCACCACTCTGCAGGATGCCAAGGACAGGTTCTTCTGTACCTCAGTCTACGCTAGGTGGCGCTACAACAAGCACCAGGGGGTGCCTTTTGACGCTGCATGGTAATCAACAATAAAAACAAAAATTAGAACGGATAAAGGATAACAAGGTTTAATATTAGATGCTTACTGTTTGCCTGCTCTTTTTCAGGAAAACTGTGAAGGACACCGTCATTGAGAAGTTTGCTGGACCATATGACCGTGGGGAGTATTCACCTTCTGTTCAGAAGACCCTGTACGAAACACAAGTCCTGGCCCTGGACAGAGTACCAGAGGTTAGTCAGGTTGACAGACTGGAATGTTATGGAATGTAAAAATCAGGAATTGGACAGCTGTGATCATGATTTTGAGGGAAATACCTTTGCATCTCTTCTCATAGATTGAGGAGATAGAAATTGTCATGCCAAACCAGCACTACATTACAATCGACATGACCAAAATGGGACTCTCCAATAAAGATGAGGTTGGTTTCAATGAAACGTTTTGTTCTTTATGTGTATTATACTAAAATCCTTTAAGTGCTATTAGACAATTATTAATATAAAGGTTCCTACACATCTTGGCTTAAAGAAAATAATGGCATAATACACAATTTGTTTTTTTAAAAGTAATTTATACATTTTCAAAAGTAATGGGGGCATTTGGCTGAAGGTCTTATCCAAAGTGACTTACAATTTGTCACTGGGACATTCCCACTGTAGCAACTGAGGGTTAAGTGTGTTGCTCAAGGGGGGAGGGGGGGGGGAGGGGGGTGTTGAACCTGCAACTTTGTGGTCATCAGGTTCACAGGCAAGTGTTTTACCCACTAGGTTTACTACCTACCACCCTGATTGGTTCTTATGGGAACCAAAAGCATCTTATTTTTATGACATTGCACCATGCTCAGACAGGCGCTCTTCAGGTTTTGAGAAAGCTTATCCAGATTTCAGTGTATGCAGCTCATTTGCAATACATTTAATGTTTATATATAAAACTGTGCCTTAAAATCTTGAGATGCTTCAGCATTTCTATTTGTTTCTTGCAGGTTCTTCTGCCTCTTGATAACCCAGCTGGTAACATCACAGGGACTGTGTGCAGGAAGCCGCGGGCTAGACTGTGAAACTGATTCAAAAAAGGGGCCATCCACAAACAGCAGCATTCTGACTGAATTTTAATCACTCAAAAACAGACAGCTCATCATGAGTATTCACCTTTCTGTTTACTTGAAATGAATCAATAAAAGTGCAAAAATGTCACTTCCATGCCTCACACCAGATCTGAATGCAATGACTGCACAACAGACTGCTCATATTTAACAAATACAGCAGCATAGAAATATTTACATAATTAATATTCGGCAGTGTGTAAGCTACCATTTGAAAGTCTGGAATCCATATTTTTAAAAACATTATTAAAACATTTTTGATGACATAAAGCCACTGGTTCTAGACAAATATATTTTAATATGCTAATGAAAACATGAGTAAGACAGGAAGCTATAACAATAAAAATGTGTCCAGAATGATGAACAAAGCTGTAAAGATTTTAAAACAACAAATCTGTACAAAATTAAAATAGAGGTCATAAACAACTGAACCTCCAGAGGTGGATTTCACAAGTGGAGATCCAATCTCAAGAGAAAAAAAATGTACACAGAAAATTATTGAATATTATCATTTAATAACTTTTTCAATATTAAACATCTAAAATACTTTTGGCAAATAGTTCATAATTTAATGTTAGTTTTCTTATATAAAAGAACAAAACACATTAATATGGCTCGCCAAACTGAGTGTAGACTTACATTATACAGAAAGATTCAAAACCCAGGGTCTTCATTCAATATCATGAAACACTGATTGAAATCATCCAGTAAAACAAATACAGAATTGGTTTAGGGCACTTTTTAGGGGAGTTCACCAAGGAAACGCACTACAGAAATGCAACAGGATATTAACCGAATAAACATGCAAGTGATTCATGAATCTCAAGCTTAATATCTAATCAGAACACAATCTTTACTATTTAAATAACAGATACATTTTTTTTTAATTCAAGCAGTTTATTGCAAACTTCTGACATACATCTGAATCCTCTATTGCAAGACAAACTTCAAAGGGATTCTGTGGAAAACACATTTTGTCAAAATGATCAATACTCCTGCCTTCCCTGACCTACTCAAAGCACCACTGACCAGGAACTGACATATAACTTTCGTTTTCAGTCCTACAACAATAACTGGTATTAATAGTCTCAGGAATAAAAAAAAGAAAAAAGAAGTAATTCTGTCATGACCAGCCAGGCCTAATGATACAATAACCAAGCAAGTTGTACCAAAAACGAGCAGACACAAAATATCCAAAACATTGTGAGTGTCGTTAAGTATATTGAACTAAAACCTTAATAAAACCACACGTGGGTGTAGAATGGTTACATTTTGAGCCCTCTATTGTTCGTGATGTAAATTACAACTATTCATGACAAATACACTATACTGCCAAAAGCATTCACTCACCCATCTAAATAATTCAATTCAGGTGTTCCAATCACTTTTGTGGCCACAGATGTATAACTTCAAGCACCTAGGCATGCAGACCACTTCTACAAACATTTGTGAAAGAATGGGTCGCTCTCAGGAGCTTAGTGAATTCCAGCGTGGGGCCGTGATAGGATTCCAGTCGTAAAATTTTCTCGCTACTAAACAATTCACAGTCAACTGTCAGTGGTATTATAACAAAGTAGGAGCGATTGGGAACGACAAGCAGCTCAGTTACAAAGTGGTGCCACGTAAAATGATGGAGGTCAGCAGACACTGAGGCGCAGAGTGCACAGAGGTCACCGACTTTCTGCAGAGTCAATCGCTACAGACCTCCAAACTTCATTTGGCCTTCGCTCAAGAACAGCGTAGAGAGCTTTATAGAATAGGTATCCATGGCCGAGCAGCTGCATCAAAGCCATACATCACCAAGTGAAACGCAAAGCGTCGGATGGAGTGGGTGTAAATCATGCCAGAGCAGTGGAGGTGCGTTCTCTGGAGTGATGAATCAAGCTTCTCCATCTGGCAATCTGATGGACAAATCTGGGTTTGGCGGTTGCCAGGAGAACGGTACTTGTCTGACTGCAGTATGAAGTTTGGTGGAGGGGGATTATGGTGTGGGGTTGGTTTTCAGGAGCTGGGCTCGGCCCCTTAGTTTCAGTGAAAGGACTCATGCTTCAGCATACCAAGAGATTTTGGACAATTTCATGCTCCCAACTTTGTGGAAACAGTTTGGGAACACCAGTGCACAAAGCAAGGTCCGTAAAGACATGGATGAGTGAGTTTGGTGTAGAAGAACTTGACTGGAGTGACCTCAAACCGATAGAACACCTGACTTTAACCCGATAGAACACCTTTGGGATGAATTAGAGTGGGGACTGTGAGCCAGGCCTTCTCATCCAACACCAGTGTTTGACCTCACAAATGTGCTTCTGGAATAATGGTCAAAAATTCTCACTTCAGCTCATTTGCGTGTAGGTGAGCAAATAATTTTGGCAATATACACTGTACACTCTAAAAGGAGGGGGGGGGGGGGAGAAAACAAGCACCAGAAAAAAAACAGAAGAAAATGTAATAATTTACCAACCTCTCCCAATAATCAATTTATATGTACAGCCCGATAAAGCAGTGTTTATTTCTCAATAAATCCCAGGAGTAATGCAAGTCTTCCCAAGCAACATCCCACACAAGTGTTTAAATCTTAGTGCCAGACACATTCACGCTTAATCTTTTACATTTACAATTAAAATCTTTAAAAATCGCAAACAATAAAGAATATTTTAAATGCATGTACAAGTTCACAAAAAAGTTTTCTGTTTTAAAAACAAATTTCGAACATATCACCATTAAATCAACGAGACAAACAGAACAAAAAAATGTACAACAAAATTCAGACCGAGAAAGACAAATTCACATTAAGTTTTGTTTCTTTGTCCACAAAGATGCATAAAACGCACGTGAGGACGTGGCCTTGTTTCAGTCTGCAGTTACCCTGCTGTTCCATGGCATGATTGTCTTCCAAGGGGGCTGGCCTGTCCCGAGTGCTATGAGGGATTGCTTTTCGAGTGTTGAGTCTGAAGTGGCTTCACGTGATATTCATAAATCTTCAGTGCAGGACCCAGTTTTATTGAGAGTCCGGTCAGAACGTCATTACGAGTCATTAATAAAAGAGATTTGCCATCGATTTCCTGCAAAGAGAAATATTTTTGGTTGAGGTTATGTGAAAAATGTCTACAGAAAACTTATAACACTACAGGACTTCATTTGCCCCTTCTTTTTTCTGTATTTTATGAAATTTATATATATTACCCACTTGTTTTGGATATTTTGTTTCTAAACTCCTCCATTTTTAGTTGATCACAAAACCACACTATAATTGCATTTTAATTATAACCCCATCAACTACACAGTACAACCTCTATTATTTTCTGAGTAACATTTGATTACAAAAAAGACCAAGTGTTGAGAAAGAAAAACAGGCTTTACACTTTTCAGATTTCATGACATCAAACAGAAGTCAGAAGTGCTGACTCAAAGCAATCAATACAAACAGTAAACTGAATATGATTGTGTCTTTGTATTTAATGAAATTTGTAACTATGTATTCTGAATTGCAAAAAAACTGTTGAATTCTAAGGATTTAAAAGGTGCTATATAAACACATTCTTTGTATTATTACTACCTGATCCTGGAAAGCGTTGGCCTGTTCTTCAAATCCAGTAGCTTTAAAATAATTGACGACATCTGCTACTGCCCAATGGGCCGGATCTGGAAGCTGCCCATTCTCCACCGAACTGTAAAAGCAAGGGGAACGCTGCACCAGTCACCACATATAAGACATTAGCCAGTTCATTAACATTACTGAAACTACTTCAAAATCCATAAAAGCTTAAGTACACATTGAAAAAACATGACATTGAAATGTTTATTATGCCCGAATGATGGGCACGATATCAAAGCATTGGACATTGGATTTGGAGAAATCAAGACTCAACTTAAAAACACAGTATACAGCAGGAATCTCACTCCCACACAACCTAAAGTAGCTCTTCCAGAACGCATTTTTAGCTGAAGACCTTATTTTGAGCAACCTTTAATGCAGTTTGAATCACATATGATGAAAAGGCAAGGACAAAGGGGGAAAAAAGCTTGTATTCCTGGCGCTGGAATGAATTAACATAAAAATGATGGTGGTATAAATGGAGAAAACCGTATAGCTCTTCTCCACAGCAACAACAATTCATTCACCTAGCCGACCTTCTTTTGCTGTCCTTGTGGTGGTCCCTGTGGTGGAGTTAAGCTTTATGCAAGGACCAAACATTGTTAGAATGTTTCTTTAGGAATAAAGAGCATCTAAATTATCTATCTATCTATATATCTATATATCTATATATCTATACACACACATATTAGTGCTGGGGGGGGGGCATTTTAATCTAGATTAATCTCAAGATTACAATGTGCTGGGCCGTTATCGGCATTAACGTGCTTTAATGTAAGACTCTTATCGGGCGATAAAAAAAAAATCACAGTTAATCTATTCACAAAGTTGGGTTGGGAGCTGGGTCTATACTATGCAAGCTATGACTTTCACCTTGATATTTTAGC
>JBBPDB010053490.1:0-10855 GCA_037974465.1 Brachypetersius altus | reverse complement strand
GGATGAGCATGGGGGTGGGGGGGGGGGGGGGGGTGAGATAAAGAAAAGTGGAGGAAGCCCAGGGTTTAAGCCGTGTTAAGGTGCAACCGCTTTCAAAATGTGCTGACCAAACAGTGCATATGCATTTTAATCAGAAGGCAAGAAGGCAGCAAAAATACATTATCAATTCAAATGTGAATTCTCTCTCTCTTTTTCTCCCCTCAAACGGCTATTCAGGCGGTTAGCAAGCGGCGCATTTCATTCCGCTCTCTTTAACAATAGGCTGAATGGGTTTTGTATGCGAGCAGCTATCTGGCCGCGTGTTTCGTGGACAGGGAAGTGAGGAGCTAATTGAGAACGCAGCCTCTCCCAGTGACAGAGTGACAGTGCTGACTTGGCTCTTCAGCAAGTAAGATGGCAAAAAAAAAGAGCGCGCACACACACACACACACACACACACACACACACAAACACAGATATATATACCCTCCGTACAGGAGCATAGCAGCACAGATTTTAATTCTCAGGTTTGGCACCACACTTGGCGGCAGGCCAGCAGCAAAATGAAAGCCCAAGTGGAGGAAAAGCTACACACAGGTGTTCCTGTTCTCAGAGGAGCCAGGCAGATGACCTGAACTGATTCAAGTTTCAGAGATACAGCTCTATTTTCCTCCCATCCCCCACCGTCCAGGATCAGAGACGTTTTTCTGGCCACAGTATCACTTTGTTATCCCCAAGAACGTTTGTGTACACATAAAATTGGTAAAAAAGGAAAAGTAAATGCACAACACACACAAACACTAGAACAAGTTCAGCACATTCTCAGTGTATCAACTAATGCTATGTTTACATTGGGGCTGGTTCAACTGATTTGTTCGGCTGGTCCACTAGGTTGTTTGAACCCTGATGAACAGCAATGAAACGAATCCCAGTGGACACCATTTCAGAGTTTGATATCAAAACACAAATATAAACACAGCAAACTATAGCATTGCAATTTTCTGCTTTTGTGCGGCCCAAGGGAACTCAACTACAAATATAAAAGCGTCCTAAATATTCAGAGCTTCTCCAACAACACAGATAGGTGAGAAATGACTGTAGCTGCTGCAACTTCTCGATTTTGGAACAGATCAAAAGACACTGCCTTCAGCGCAAAGTCACCGGCGGAGAGGCCTTTTCCCTCGTGTTCCTGTCCGTTTCTGAGGGCCTCTGCTGCCTGCGACGTCTAATATTCCTTTGACATTTCTGTCCCATTTTCATTAGCTTCTTTCATCCTCCTGCCGCTGCCCTGGCCTTTCGTGGAGGGTCAATGTGGTTTCCAGACCCCCGCTCTGCCTTCACCACTTCATCAAGGCTCGAGGGGCGGCATGGGGGGTGTGGGTCAGGGGGCTCTGGGGGGTTGTAAATGTCTGGAGTGTGAAAAGCGCGCTCCTGGGGTAAGTCAATCCCGCAGCAGGCCTGGACTGGAACCGCTGAAGCATGCAGGATTAGGGACAACCTGCGAGCCTTAACAACGGAATCGAAATTTTGGCTTAATACAGCCAATATAGCAGGTTCTTTAAAACTTGCTCTATTTAGCTCCAACTGCAGTCCTTCAGATTTGATCGAAACAGCCCCATGCAGAATTGCAGCCCTCCAAATCATGGACAAGGGCAGTGGAAAGGTGTCAGAAAGAAGAAAGTAAAAAAAAAAGGGAATCACGACGATGTCTCTCGTTCTCTCTGGGGAGATGCATGAGGCGTGTGCGTTCAGTGTAAATATGTGTACTGATGGAGATTCAGTGTTTCAGCACTAGTGTGCTACACTCGGGATGCACTTTGAACACGGTCACGACATTAAGCAGTACAGTATGTACTCTGATACCTCAAACTCTGCAGGGCCCTCCCCTGGTAAAAGATCTGTCTTTTCACTTATTAAAATTAAAGTTCCAGCAGAAATATTTAATATATTTTTATAAAAACGTTTTAATCAAAATGTCTATGTATTACATGTATGGAATATAAAGCAATTGTAAATTGTTTTATAAATAAATGCAAACATCAAAAACATAATGAGGCAGAAACACTCTAAAGCTGTAAAAGTGCATTTGAAGTAGAATTACCTACATGATGCCAGTGCATCTGGTTGACTGAATCCGTTTGGTATGTTACAAACGACTCTTTTACGCTTTTCACATTCCGGTGATAAGGTTTGTTTAGGTTAGCAGAACATTAAATTTAAGGTCTGTCTCGGCCGGCTTGGAAACACAGGGAAGAGGCTGAAGGGAAGCAGTTGCACTCTTTAGAAAGTCTTCAGGCCTTCATCTGCCACAGATTAAAGATTTGATTTAATGATCAAAAGGTCTCATTGTCAGCTTAATGACAATTAATATAACACCCTCCAAAAAAAGCAAACGATTAATGATGAAAACACAGTAGAGCTTTACTTACTAAACACATTATCTTATACGTTATATGCTTTTAAACTGAACATCAGAATCAGATCTGTACAGCAAGTAAAATGTTATTTGCATACTTTATTGGCACGACTTCCAAAGTCGATTCAAGGAAGTGGAATATAAAGATTTATTTTCCATGTTTCTCATGTTCCATTCGCTTTGCTTTTCGAAACACTGGAACAATACTTACACTGACTAGCTGGCTTACTAGGTTCTCCCTGTCTCTCTCTGTCTTTTTCCGTCCCTCTCACTCATAGCAGACTAGTACAAGCTTCCCTTGAAAAGGCCTTGGAAATAAAACAAACAGTTGTGAGGGTCTATGCAAACAGCTCGGAACCACGGCTATGATGTAAAGCAAACACACCTTCTAAAGCCGGGCACAAGCCCCCCGCTTTACTCTGAACATCTCCACTGCAGGTGGGCCGTCTCAAGCTCACGAAACAGCCAAGGACAACAACGGTGCAGATTTGAAGAAATCGTTTGACCAAGCATACTAATGTAACTAAAAATGAATGGAAGCAAGCAGCCACCTATTTGCATGAGGCCGTTTGCATAATGAATGAATAATCCATTCACAATCATTCAACATGAGCTTCTTTTGACTGAAGTCTTCCCTTAAAGAACACATTTTCATGTTTTTCCCGTCCTCTCCTTCAGAGATCTGGTTGATTGAAAATGTCACTAATGGTAAGGATTGTTTTCTCAGACCTGGTTTACTGTAATAGGGTTTTCTCAGATTCATCAAGATGCATTTGTGCTGTGCTGAATGGGGCGAGCAGGACGAGCGGTATCTAGCATATCATCAATAGATGGATGATGCAGGAGCGGGGAAAACTATGAATATCTAACATGCATACCGGGGGGGCCGGAGTGGTGGTCATTGTGTGTGAGAGGGTACGTGTGAGACAGAGAGAAGGGGGAGAGGTGTGCCGGGTGGGTTGATGGGTTTCCTCCTAGGGGAACTGGTGCCTGAGAATGCACTTTCAGTGAGTGCCAGTCAGTCAAGCCTGATTAAGTCCCAAGGTGGTGGTAAAAACATGGAAAGGGGGTGGCGGATGGGGGAAAGAGCCACTCACACTCGCAGCAGGGCACACTCAGAGCACATGGTGACATCACACTTGTTGAATTATCCAATAGAGAACAAAACATCCAAACTCACATTTATGATTTCACATTTAATAAAAAATCTTCTGCATAACCCAAAAGAAGTCTAAACAATCAGACTTGTTCTAGTCATTCTTAGTTCTGTACTACAGTTACAAGACTAATTTAACTAATCTAAGCTTAGTGTGAAAGGTGCATGTTTAAATCTGCATGGATAAAAGTTAAAATTAAGATTTAGTATGTATGTATTTAGTTTGTAGGGTGCTAATTGGTAGCTACAAATCTGCATTGTTTGTTAGTGACATTAACCAAACTAAAGATGTCAAAACTAAATTTAAGTGCCACATATAATGTAAAACCAGATTCACACTGAAGTCAAAAGTGTATCTGCCTGGACTACTTTTTGAATGAGGCACAATATAAACCAATCCACTCACAGGTCATTTCAATAAATCAGTCTTAAAGACTTAATGAGAGCTTGGAAATGGTCATACGAAGAAGAAACATAACAATCCATGGTACAAGAAACGCACACACTCATGCACACGTCATAAAAAAACAAATACAAGAAAAATGTAGAATATGGGCCCTTTAAGAGAAAACTGTATAAATTAGAATTTAACAGATACACAGTTGCACACACCCTAACATATCAGGGGATAGAGTTATGCTTATACTATAATCCCATTAGTATACTATGGGTTTCCACATCACAACAAACCACGGCTAGTGTTCAATAATTACTGAGCAAAATGCATGCCGTCCAGTTGCTCACCCACGACGAAACTGCCATGTTTCTGCACGTCCTATTTAAACATCAGTAAATAACAAACAAAACACTCCAGCGCAGCCTAAATGAGCCATCTACATCATTAGATTCCGCAATTAAAAGCACAAGGTCACATCCAGCCTTCATGCAATGCGCGAAGGGAAAAGATCAGGAGGGGAAAAAGACAGCGGTGGAGGCCAGTGGTCACCGGGTGAGTAAATAGGTGATTAGAGAGAGGGCAAACACAGGGCTGAGGGCACACAGGACTGAGTCCATTCAGCCAGAGAGAACACACCACCAACACACAAATACACACACACCAGCGACTCACACAAAGAAACACACTCCTCTTGGCCTGGTCAGCTCAGATAAACGGGCAGTGGGGAGTTAGCAGGGAAGCCACAGCCAGCTGAAGCCACTCAGCGGACAAAAGGTCAGATCCAGAGGCGAGAAGAGAGGAGCCCACAACCACCGGGGCGCCCCTGACGACTACAGATTAATTCAGCACACGCTCACATGTGTACTTGTTTTTCAAAGTCAGAACATGGGGTCAAATACATAGCCATATGTATTGTATATGTAAGTACCTATATGTACCCACATGTGATTTGTTAGCCCCGTTACCCCATTCATCAATGGTCAGGACCCCCCACAGGACCACCTGCGAGCAGATGGGGTTTGGGGGTGGGCCATTCTTAGCACAGCACTGGTACTGACATGGGGGGCCACATCTGAGTGTGTGTGTGTGTGTGTGTGTGTGTGTGTATGTGTGTTGCACAGAGCGCATCACAGCACAAACCTCTTTTGATCACTGAGGTTAAAGGGGCAAACAAATGATGAACAAAAAAATGGCTTTACCCTTTCAGTTCAAACACAGACACACACAGACACACACAGACACACACAGATCTGACTGAGGATCCACAAATGACTCTGTGAGTGTCTGTGAAAGTCATTTAGAGCTTGGAAGGTCTCCAGGAGAGGGAGAAAAACTAAAACACACACACAGTGTCACAATTAGCATGTGCGGCACTTTCAAATCTGCTCGAGCGCCTTAAACCTGTACTGGCAGCTCATTCGGTCGCCCTAAGCACACACTTTGCGCCGAGTTGCTGGGGGGGACTAAATATCTATTGTTAAGCGTGGCCTCGGGGGAGCGCGCTCTCGTCTAATCGTCTGCTGATTTCTTCCGTTCAGGCCTCGGCTATTGAAAAACAACACAATTCATTTTCAGAACCATCCAGAGAGACAATAGTCTCGGCATCCGTCACTTCCTGACGCAGGGAACGTTAAGCGTCTGGGAAAGTGAGAGAGAGAACAGTTACAAGAGTAATTAATTATCTTTCAGGGAAGGAAGTCATTGTCACTCAGCGTGGATCTGAATGCAGACACAAACGAGGCCCAATCTTCACCTCCCTCCCCCACAAGCATACAGCTGGTAAGACGAGACTGCCAGCATCTGGAAACGGTGCGTTTGTGTTACTGTGTTTCAGTTCAATTATTTCATTTCAGCTCAGTGCGGATGTTAAAAAAAAAAAACCTTTTATACGTTCTCCCAGTGAAATTTATTTTGGAACAGAGTCAAAATAGTATCGCAATTAGCTAGCTAGCAGACTTGCACGCACAAACAAAAAGCTTTATGACCACGCTAAAAGGGGTGATGTCGTTTATTTCGGTGGCATAAAAGCACATTCAACGCGAACTGCGACTTAATTCAACGTGATTTGCAGTGTCACACAGGTGACGATGCGAATGCAGGTTGAATGCAGGCGGTAAAGGGTGCGAGCCCGTCCTGGAGGAGCAGAATTCAAGCAGAGCAGGCGGCAGCGCGGGAAGACGACATGGCCTTTGTCTGCGCTGTCATTCGGCAGCATTGTGCTCTACTGAGAAGCGCTTTCTGCCTTCCGCTCAACCCCCCCTCAGATAATGATGAGTTGCAATCATGGAATTAGCACTGCACAAGCCAGAGCGCCTCAAAGCCTTATTAACACTGCATCGTTTGACAGAAAAGTCATTTTCCAGTGTGAATTTCTTTTAAAATGATCAGAAAGGAGACGCCTATGCCTTGCTCATGCTGCATGTATTGTATGCCTCTCTTTCTTTCCTCTCTTGCAGCTTGGAGTATCCTCTTCAAAAATCCTGAGCTTGACCAAGCAACTGTTGTCAAGTTGGACAAAACTGCATCTAATGAGAAACTGTGCAGAGGGTTTTAAAACGCATAGATAAGTCATAAAATAAAAAATACACACTCCACCCCACAACCAGAGCACACAGATCTTTATTACACACATTTTTAATAAAGCTATCTCAGCTATCTATCTATCAATCTGTCTATCTATCAGTCTGTCAATCTATCCATCCATTCATTTATTTATTAGCAGCTGTAGTAAACTAATCCTGAAACATGGGGGCAATGCATATCCCTCCATCCCTGCAATGTTATAAACAAAGTAAACTATGTGAGCCTCAATTTCCCATTCGACTGAATTCGTTTCTCTGAAGTTTGCATAACCTAGCAACAGTTGCTACGGAAGAACTGTTTTTTGGGAGGTGCATGAACAGATCCGTTGAAAAAAATCAGCAGCAAGGCGAGCAGAGAGTAGCCCATAGAGTGAAGTGGTGCGTACTGCTGCGGTTAGCGGGTGGAATCTCGTAGCATTGTTTTTGCTGCTAGAAGGCCACACACACACACACACACACACACACACACACACACACACACACACACACATACACACACAGATGTGGTGAAAGACTGTGCTGCTGTAACATATTGGCTGTGGTTATGAGTCAAAGGCTCAAAATAGTGAAGATGACTTTATGAGAACTGTCGATTCCAGCCTCGCATCCCAAAATAAAATACAACATCAAAGAGCCGGCACTGAGCTCTGCTTCCACAAAAAAAAAAAAACATCCAGAGAGAAATCTCCTCCATATCACCTGAGCTACTGGATCATCTCCTATGAAAGATCAATTAAGGACGGTCAGTTACAGTGAGAGACAGAGTGACGGGGGGGAGTGGGAGAAAGAGAATAAATAGAACAACCAGAAAGAAATGAAGGCAGGGAGACTGAGAAAAAAAAGCAAGGGACAAAAGTAAGAGTGAATAAGGATATATTAAAAAAGAAAGAGTAAGAAAGAGGAGAAAAAAGAATAATAGTTCATCTCTCCCGGTCTTTCTCCATCTTTCTCTCTCTCTCCACCTCTCCTTTCTCAAGCTCTTATATGTGAAAATGTTGACAGTGAAGTGCACTTGGTTCTTATTTATTTAATAGAGGGTCTGGTCTTTATTTTTGTTGAATAAAGGATCCAAATGTCTGTGTGTTTCTCTTTCTGTGTTTATAAGTGTTTTTTTTTTTTTTTTTTTGCTTTTTTGTTTTTAAAATTACCCAGTTTCAGGTGCCTGGTTCCAAACACGTTGTGTTGGGAAAAAAACTCCACCCCCTGCCCCTCTGCTCCCACTACCCTTTCACATCCAACATGAGGACAGGCCCTAAGAGCGACGCTCGCTTCTCGCTTTCCGTTCCGTTTCGCTCCTTCTTCCTCTCTCACATGTATACACACACATGCATATCTTCTTTCTAATTAACTTCTGCACTCTCTGCTGTTTCTCTCTCACTTACTCTTCTCTGTATCTGTAGACAAAATGGAGGAGAAGCGCTGGAACTGACTGAGTCAGTGCATTGCCTGCGTGGTGTGAGTTAGTGTTTTGATTTCTCTCTCGCCCTCTATCTCTCTCTCTCTTTCCCCCACCCTTCTTTTCTCCCTGTTTGTAGTGGGGTGTAAGATTCAGCATTAGAACATTTACTAAGGAACAGAAAATCTGAGAGATGGCCTCATTTCGCTGCTTCCCTGAAATCTGGTTAGCTTTGCTGCGGCTGCGACTGTGTCCAAACGCATTTAGAGGCTGGAAAATCCTACAGAAAGGAAAGAGAATGAAATATTACCAGCAAACCAATTTCACAATTTTCATTACTATGTATTGAAAAGGGAAGAAAGGGGAGAGAGAGAGATTGTCACAAGTAAAATCGGACACGGAGAGGCGTCCCGTGTTTATAAGTGGGTTTTTTTGAAGTGCGTTCTGCATCAGGACAGTTTTGTTCCCCCCCTGCCCACCGCTGGAACGGAGGCTTCAGCGCGCCCATTTGATACGGAATTGATGGTGGCTGTTGTCGTATGGGGGGGGGGCAGAACAGAGAGACAAGGCTTTCCGCCATCTGTCTCTTCCAGTTATTTTACTGCATCTGACTTGATCCCCTGAGTTAGCCAAAGCTAATTACCTTGGACAAACCATATCCATATCTAAACACTCGCAGCAGATTGCTTTCCATTATTGGCATGCCAGACAGCCGCGAAAGCTCCCGTCAACACAGCGCGACCAGAAAAAAAAGAGCAAATGGCCAAATCTTGATCATACACATCCAGATGCTACACTGGCTGGCCACAGCATAGGACTGCAGATTTGTGTCAAGAGCGGCCTAATCAGGTTTTGTTTGTGATTTTAGTATTGCTGTCGCAAAAAGTTAAAGCAAAACAAATGGATTAGAGTACATAAATTCTGAAGATAATTACTCCAATTAATTTCAGACCATTCCTGTTGTTCATCATGACACATACAGAGCAACTTTCAGAAAATAATAGGGAAAAGGGGTCCTTAGTGCCACACCTGCCTAAGCACTGGCCCCGGTGTCACGCACAATTTTCAGAAATGTCAGAGCCATCTGTGACTGAGAGTCAACTTCATTCTCTCTACGTGTGATCATAGTGGAGTTTGTATGTTAGCAGAACCAGCAGTTAGGGTAGTGTGGTACAACGGAAGAACACGGAAGCTCACCCTCCCAGCTCGGCATAATGTGAACAGGTTAACAGGTTGTGAACATTGTATAAATTACATATATTGTATACACTAACAAATTCTCTCAATTTTTTACAAACATAGCATGCATTAAATAAAAAGAAAAGAAGCAAAACAGGCTTTTAACTAACATATTCAAGGCATTACTTTGAGAAATTCCCTCAGTCGATTAGATAATGCAGTGTCTGTAAGTAAAGCAGTCCAGAAACTTCTGTTTACTCAACAATACAGAGTGCTCTGTCCCAAACAGCCAAGCTCACAATGTGTTTCACTTTAAGCTCACACAGCTCGGCTTTCTCTGCCCCGCATAGCAGGGATGCTGCTACATTCTCCACATTAGCAGCTATGTGGGGCTTTCTGCTGCGGTAAAGGCCAGCACACACCGGCCCAACACACGCCAACATGCTTAAGATTTTAATGCTGGCAGCTCTTTTGGAATGTTTGTGTAGAGACATGATAAACCAAATGAAGTGAATCGGGGAGAATATGTAAGTGTAGTCTGAATGGCTACAACGTTCCAAATCAGTGTGATTGGGGGAGAACAGAATAGCGTGAATGGCTAGAACTGATGTACGTTGCTCTGGATAATAGCGTCTGCTAAAGGCCGTAAGTGTAAATGTAAACATAGAAGGTTTTAGAGCAGTGTGACTGGGGGAGAATGTTTCAGAAGTGTCTAAATGTCTAGAACATTTCAGAGTAGCGTGAAAAGGGACAACATTTCAGAGTAGTGTGAATAGCTAGAATGTTTCA
The DNA here is from genome assembly GCA_037974465.1 of Brachypetersius altus. Taxonomy (NCBI): domain Eukaryota; kingdom Metazoa; phylum Chordata; class Actinopteri; order Characiformes; family Alestidae; genus Brachypetersius; species Brachypetersius altus. The sequence goes on along the minus strand of JBBPDB010053490.1, from coordinate 961 downwards.
GAGTAATACAAACAGTATAAATGGGGAGAACATTACAGAATGGTGTAAGCAGATTATTTCGAACGAGTCTAAATGGAGGAGAATGTTTTAGAACAGTGTGAGTCAGCAACAACATTCAAAACAACACGAAGAAAGAACATTTTTGGACAGTGTGGATCACAGAGAACATTCTGCAACAACATGAATGGGGGTAAATATTATAGCTTCCCAACACAACACACACAGAAGTTAGGTATGCTGGTGTTTGCTGGCTTTTGTTGCCAGCTGTTGGATTGATTTGCTTCACGCTGAAGAGAAAACTCCGCAGACGAAGTGGAAACGAACGGTGGTGAAGCAACAAAGTAAAGTCGTGTGTGTCCTTTATGTTTTGCATGTGTGTCGGATGGTGCCGGGGGGCTGGACACAGCCCTTCTTTGTGAAATCCTTTATTAAATAACTAATGGCTAATCGGGACATGTGACAATGGGTCGATTTGCGGGAGGAATTTAGCGGAGACCCCCTCAATTTAGCAATTAACAGGGACAGAGTGCTCATTCAGCACAGGCTCGTTAATCTGCCAAACCATTTCTTTGCTGCTGTTTCTACACGGACCCCGGAGGGAAGACGCACTGTGCTGCAGGAGCTTAATTAACCAACAGTGGTGCTAGATTTGATATACATCTGTGATAAATAAAATGTTTGAAATCATGGTTGTTATTTTTCAACATGTTAAACAAATTAGTTTGAAAACTGTACATCAACAAGTAGTTTAAGTAGTTTAATTTATTCAATATGTCCATATTTCGGAGCAAGACAGCTTGGATAAATAATATACTGTATTTATATTAGTGCTGGGCCGTTAACGGTGTTAACGCGTGTTAACCCCCCGACAGAGGGAGCTGGTACTATACTACGCAAGCTATGATGAATTTCACCTTGATATTTCAGTGACTTGTCCGGTTCACGCACGTTTTAAACCTGT
>JBBPDB010053468.1:0-10855 GCA_037974465.1 Brachypetersius altus | reverse complement strand
TTACAGTGTTATTCCACTTTTGTCATTAATAAAGATAAATCTGCACAAAGCAAACATATTTGTCTACTCCTATGTTGCTAAGAGTATTATAAACAGTATATTTAGTACAGACTTAAAGGTGCAATTAATCGCAAGTTAACTATGACAAACATGAGATATTACTGACAGCCCTAATATATATACACATACACACACACACACATACATATATACACACACAAAAACCCCCCACTAAAAATGAATAAAAGTACTGCACAGTCACAGCAGCAGCAGAAGGGCAATGCCTTACATGTTAATTACTGGGCATAACAGTAGCATTTTAATCACACAACAAACAATGAATTCCAATGATTTAATAGCTTAATTTTTAGGAATTCATATTTTAAATGAAAAGTATTATGTTTTCGTGCTTGCTTACTTGACTGTATTTAGCACCTTCTAGCTACTAGAGCCTTGCAGTTCCAAATCAAAGCTGAAGAGACTCCGACATGTCTTGGTTAATGGACTGCATTAGAGTTCAATTCAAAAGTGTAAGTCTGTTGGGTTTTTTTGCCTAGCTTTGCCTTTAAAATGGACCAACTTACAGCAAGGTAACTGCAGCCAGCTCTACGTCTGAAAACGAAAGCTCCGTCAGGGTCATTCTCCTCATCTGGTTCGGAGGCTGGAGACTGAGGCAGAGAGCAAAGAAGAGCTATATTAAATTACATTACCCTCACAAAACTATCCACACTAACAAATGTTTGATTAAAAGTACGACGGGGGCTTAGAGGCATAGGCAATGTACTACATTTCAACAAAGATCACATTAACATTTAATTGTAAATCAAATCGCCCAGCCCTAGACCAGAGATATGCTCTGTACTGATGCCAGAACAGCAGGTGCTCTTACCAGTGAGTAGTCCTCCTCACTAGAGCTGTGGAAGTCGTACTGTTTGATGTCAGCATTGTTGACCACGTGCTGCCGCTCTAGCCGGCTCGGAGGACGCAGAGGCTCCAGCTTAGGCCTCCTCGCGTACTTCTTGTGCGGCTGTGCGAAATCAAAATGAGGCTTGGCCTTGATCGTGACGCTGTGTGAGTGGTGCTTGGGTACGGACTTGTGAGACTGGGGAGGAGAATTGAAAGTCATGATAGTCATGATTAATTCCAGAAAAGTGATGATATAGGCAATTTAATATCAGTAAAGGAACTGCCACCACAATATGTAGCAGTAAAATCACATTACTTTATATCATACATTTTATATTTTGACCATCATATTGGAGCGTTCTACATTAGAAGTATTAGTACCTAAGGTCACTTGCTGGTGTTGTGTGGTGTGTGGACAGCATTCACTGATTTGAGTTTAAATGCTGATGCTGTGAATTCACACTACAATGAGCCATTTCAGAAATAAGTTCATAAAACTTCACCTTGATTTTGTTCTCCATTTTATGCCTGTTTCCATTGGGTAGACATATAGGAGCAGGGCAGACCGTCTTTTCTGCCAGAGGCACGGACACTTCATTCAAAATCTCTCCTGAGAAGTCACACATTTGGTACCTGTGAATACAAAACACGGTGAGAGGAAAATTCCACAGAACTATCATTGTGTTTCACAAAGGTAAGGCAAAGAAAGCAGGTACCAAATTCACTAAAACGTCAAGGCTGAAGCTAAGGGTTTGTTTAGCTGTTCTCGCAATTTAAACATCACTGTGCCCAAGGGTATGCACAACAAATAAGCCATTAAATGTTTTTGTGCTATCAGTCCCTGCAATACTGAAATGCTGTAATATGTAAATGAGCCTCAAAGCAATTACAGTTTTTTTTTTTTTAAACACCACTGACCAATCACAGCTCTAGTTACTGGGTGTCTTGAGGAAACTCAACGAAAGTAATTTTTAACAAATGTTCAATAAGGTGTTTAACAGCCAACATTATACATTCTATTTGTATTTGTATGTATTTTTTCCCAAAAAAAACTTTACCAAAAAATCACAGTTCTTTCAGTTCATTCTTACATGATTATTTGTCCAACAACAAAATGAAACAAGCACATCTGAAGTAGAGTTTAGTGAAGAGAAGAATAAAGTACAGAATAAGAGAAGTACCTCTTCTCCACCACCTCCAGTGTGAGGTGCAGCAGCTCCCTCTTGCTCTTCTCCCTCTTCTTTATCATCTCCAAGATGGTGACAGTGCGACTGAACTCTCGCCTCAGTTTCAGCATCTTCTCGTATGACGCCTCATCGTTCTTGCGGTTCTGCAGAGTGTTGGGGAGGAATCAGGTTAGCAGTTTTGGTCAGAGGTTGTTGTTTAAAAACTGTTCAAACAAATGCATTTACACTACCAGTCAAGTTTTGGCACACACGGCAATTTTGTACATTAGCATGCTGCTTCCCTAACCCGAGCAGCACAGATCTGTGCGACAAACGCAACATATCGTACTACTCCTTATATTGAAGTTCCTTTGGTTTGTGTCAAGCTGAGCTTTGTTTGGTGTTCTTGTCACGCAGAACCAAAGTTATTGTAATTTAAAAACATGTAATACTAACCACAACTGCTACTGGGGTTTTAAAAAAATGGCACCACACACAAAGGCCCATTAACAACAAAAATGCCAGGTTGGGGGCGGTTGGCAGGGGGGGGATGGAGCATTGAAAGCATGAAAAGAGAAGCTGACAACCGTTTTAGATCTTACTAATATACTAATCTCAGATCTATGGGTTAATATTTGGTAAAAAATATACAAAATATTCTTTGCTGACAAATACATTTACAGTATGTTGACCAAACGATTACACTGTGCCGTGGTTCACGTATGACAGAATGGTCACTTCCACTATCTTTTTGAGCAGGATAAACACTTCTGATAAATAAAGAACTGGAGAGCAAACGCGAGGAGAGATTTTTAGGGGAGGAGTGGGATTTTGTTAAGGGCTGCACCTGGGACTATAAGGGTGTGTGGCTAATACTGATTTTGAAATTTGTATTTGGGATAAGTGAGTTTAAAATAAGACCAAATTAACCATGTATCACTTACTCATTTTACACTGTCAAACTGTCAGTCACCCAATATGCAACTATTTCTCTAATTAAGAACCCAGGTGCAGCGAACGTTCTCTGAAAAGGACAGAGGGTGATCCTGGAGAGCATGACGGTACCTTGCGGGTCTGCATCTTTTCTGTGCGGCGCCGGAAGGCCACATACGCATCATTATTGGTGGAACCGTCTCGTTTCTCCTGCTTGACTTGTGGGATGAGCGAAGGCCCCCTGCAGTTCTTCCTCTTTCTCACCCAGTAGTCGTACACTGACTTTAGCAGGTAGTCGTCCTCATTCAGCAGCAGCTTGGCCTCTGGCAGCGTCACTAGCTACAAAGTAGAGTCATTGGTAAAGTGTTAGGGAAATAGGTGCCATGAAACTGTTCAAACTTCAAAAAGAAAAATGGGATGGCAGAAGGGATGTGTGGGAAGGTAGTGGTGGGTGGAAGGGGCGTGTGTCTCAGTTTTGACTGCTCTGAAGCGGCACAGACAGAGAGGAACCATTAATAAATTAATTTCACCTGAAATAGACTTAATATTTGCACATAGTTTATGTCCATCTATTATAACAATACTAATGCATGTATAAGGTTAAGATTTGCAAATTGTTTATATGCAACTTACTGTTAATTATGCTTTTCTAATAGTATATAAACATTTGGTTAAATTATACAAATAATAATTTCGTCATATTGGCTAGATTGTGCTGAAAAATAGATAGACTCTTGTAATTTGCACATTGTTAAAAGCTTTACACATTACAAAGAAACAAAGAATGCAGAAAAATGCCCACAAGGATCTACAGAGTTAATGTACATTTGCATAAAAAAATAAATAAATCAAATAAAACAGGAGGCAGAAGGTCAGTTTCCACTTTCTATTTAGGTTTTGAGCTTCTCTTGCACGAGTTAATGCTCCCTTGCTAATACTCCCAGCTGTGTTATGAATCTTCCAATGATATGTTTTTATGTCAAATGTCCACGATTTAAAGCCAAATCCTGGAGTATATTGTGCTTTTTATCACCTGGTTGGCACTGGCTTTCTCCAGTCGATCCACCATGATCTCAAACTGCAGAGGTTTGAGCTCCATCTTGCGGTTGAGTCGGTTGAGGAGCGTCTCGTCCTCCGTGTCCATGTCGTAGTCGGGCTGCTCATTGTCCAGGCCGAACGCTGAGGTACACATATGAGCAAAGTCAGCATCACATATGACCCAAATTCCAACAGTAATAAGTAAATATGTAATAAAAGGAAATTAGGGATTACTGGAACAGACAACACTGACCTAAAGACTTAAGTAGACACACTGCCACTGACAGTTTCAGGCATTAATATCATCTTATGGTTTTCTAGTTAACCTGATTTACAGCATGGTTGGAAATATGACTGGGTTAAAGGCAGATCTATGATTAGAGAGGAAATCACCAACACTTGTTTTCTTCCATGTCAGATAAAAAGATAACTGCACCCTCCAGATACTTGCGACTAGAGGTCGGTCAATTATCGTTCTGGCTGATTAATTTGGCCGATATTTGGCAATTTTTACATACGATGACAGCGTATTAATAGACAAGCACATTTGTGGGCAGCCCGGTGGTGCTGCTGTGGTGGTGCAGGGCTAGAGGCAAACTCAGAATTTTGTCTTCCTAGGAGAAAACTATTTAGTTTTAATTTTTTATGTTATCTTATTGATAACATAGAAAGTACATATCCTAATTCAATTTTCAATATAAATTATCACATCATAGCAACTTTGAGGTCCAGTCAGCTTACCGCTAGCGAAGTAGCCCACAACTCACTCACTCATGCGCCACAGCAGCATTGTGTTAAAGACAGAGTTGCTCAGGATGCTGCTGAAGAAAACTAAACGCTTAAATGCGCGGTTACACTTAACAACGATCGATACTGTCAATGCCGTTTATAAATGAAAGTCTTTCACTTGTGAAAGTGAAAAATAGAACAGTTTGTCGACATATCTTGAAAAATATAAAACATGATTCAGTGTTAGCTGTTCTCATTAAACATGCCTGCTGCAGGTTTAAACACCACAAGCGCTAGTGGCTTGTGTCGTCCTTGAATGGCTACTATTTGAAGTAATTTTTTTGCAATCATTAATTATGATAATTTGGCATGAAACTGTGTCTGTCCAGAACCATCATTATGATTGACAAAATATCACCCCCACCCCCCAAAAAAGGACAGCCAACAATCTGCCTCACATTACAGCCATCGGCTGCCAATCTAAATTGTGCCCATTATATAGGGTCCTATACAGCAGTGGTCCACAACCTTTATTTTGTCACGGGCCGGTTTAATGTCAGAAACTATGTTCACGGCCCGGCCTTTAAGGAGTGGGAGCTAAATATACGCATTTATACAAATAAATGATACGCATAAAAATGGGGATATTTTAAAAAGATAATAATGGGGAATTTTTTAAATACAATAATAAACGTAAATCAAATGTGTACTCGCAGCTTTATTAACAGCATTTTCATAAAAGCCAACAACATAACACTGCAACATCCACGTTTTTTTTCTGTGCCGGTACCACATGACCCACGGCCCGGTGCCGGTCCGCAGCCCAGGGATTGGGGACCACTGCTATAAAGGACTAACCATATGAAAGCAGGAAAGAGGGAGACACTGTTTAGTCCTTTATTGTAGTTTGTTCCCGTTTTACTAAGTGGTGGGATGGGTGTATTTTGTTTCTTCCTCTTTTTCCTCTGCTATGTGCCACACCCATCCGCTTGAACGATAGGATGAACACACTTTGTGTATGCCCTGCTCCTGTCTCTTGCTCTGGATTGGTTGGGTGTTGGACAGACATAAAAATCATCAACAAACTACAATCAGGCCGTAGCCTTTGCTTCATGTACCTTTTTCTTTGTTATGTGTATTGAATTTATGGCGTACGACCTCCTGCCTGTTTCTGACCTTATTTATCGCTTTGAAGACTGAGCTATTTACAAAATATATGTATATACTCAAAAAGCCAATGCTTGTAAACAACACTTGGTAGGTAGTTAGTGGGAAGTTATTGCCATTTTGGTTAAATTAGCTTTCTTCTGATTTTGGGTTAGTTTAGAACATGTATTAATGTTTCTTTTTTGTGATTCGGTTAGGTAGATTAAAATTAGGTCTTATTGGAGGTGTTTCTGGTCATTATTTTGGCCTGGTCGGCGTATGAAGGTATACAATTAATAAACGCAAATCAAATGCAATCATTTCTGTGTATGTAAACACACACACGTAGTTAGTTACTCACGCTGGATGTGTATGAGCTGTTTGGGCTGGCGAAACTCTCCCTTGTACAGACGGTCATAATAATTGATGTTGCCCTCAGCCTCGGGCACAGGGATGACCATGCTCTCCTTCTTTTCCCTGAATACCTGCTGGGCACAGATTGCTCGCTGGAGATGGTGCTCCTGTGGGAACAAAGGGAGGAGGTGTAAAAAGTTGTGTGAACATAAACTGAGGAATAGCTGATATGGTATAGAGTCATACGATATTACTATGGCAAGTATTTGAGAAAAAAGAACACTAAATAAAACTCAACGTTCATAAAACAATGCATTATGTTGCAATTTAGAACAAGCTAGTAGAGAAAGAAGGGAAGTTTGACGTTAAGTTCATCCATTAAATATGTTTTTATTTCAGGTTGTTGGACGATGCCTGGAGGGCTTCCAGAGCAGGACTTGGCACCACAGAACACAAGCCAGTGTGATGCAATATGATGAGCGCAACTGTCAAGCTTCCATAACTTGCTGGGAGAGCTGCACAATGCGGACAATACAACTGCTCTTATCGCTGGAGTTACGTTCCAAGAGCACCTGCATGAATGTGATTTTCACAGTGTAATCCCTAAATATGCCCCCAAATTAAACTCAGCTTAATACTTTACTCTTAAAGAAAATGTAAATGTAAAGGTAAGCCTGTATGCATACTGTGCAGTGTACACTGAACTGCTAGAATGTAAAATACTGATGTAACCCCTATATATGCTGTACTGTAATTCATGCACGCATGTTTTCTTTGGTATAAGCAGGGTAAATACAGTAATAATTTAAAGTAACAAAAATACAGTGAAAAACAAAAGAACACTCGAAATAGCTCCTGGACTATGTCTGTCAGAGATGCGTTGCAGGGAAGCCCTCAATCAGCAGCAAGAAGAAATAAATAATGTTCTCGAACTGGCTAATTTCAAGCCACCTGCCTCTGAATACGGGTGACTGTGACGTCCGGGCCTCACCCGCCACGCCCCCTCACCCGCACGCTGGTTGTTTATGTTTGAGAGCTGTGTTGAACAGCAAAGGCTCATTCTGTTCAGGTGCGTCTGACTGCCTTGCTAACCGCAGCACCCAAACAAACAACCAGCACGAGGACGAGGGGGTGTGACGGAGGAGGCCCTGACGTCACAAAAGCAAAAAAACACATCTGCGGGTTCCAATTATTAGATCTGAAAAAACACGCGAAAGACAGACTGCTTAACTGTGATTCGGCGGAGGTTTACTGTATTGCAATTTTTCTGCTACATATTACGATTCCTTTCAATGAATCAAAGGTCCCATATAATCATTTGTATGGAATTAAAGAGGCTTGAAGAACATCGTATGTCAGTAAGAAAGTATAGGATGGTTTACGAGAGCCCTTAAACTAAAACGATTAACATTGTGATGAAACACTGCTATAAGCTAAAAGGCCTTCTGCATTTTAAGTTCCATTTCTTGGGGATGATGCTTCAGGGGGGTTTAATAAATGGATCAGTTGTAAATCATTTTGGTTTAAAGGCAGTTTTGTCAATTCAGTGTCATTTTGTCGAGTTGTTAGAATCTGGTTGTAGACAGTTTATAAATCATTAATAAGCTATAACATTAACGCAGGCTCACTATCTGTCTTACATTCACACCCCATAAAACAGAAACCAAGCTGTCAAACAGCCCGTTTTCAAATCATAGCTTTTTGTGATGCCACACATTTACATATGAGGCCTTGAGAGGAAAAGAGGACCAAGCCCAAATTTTCTGGGTATCAGCTCTTTCGACGTCAATGCCATCTAAGCAATGCATAATTTGCGGGGAATAAGTCCACACGCAATTCCAGAAACTTACAGTCAGATGGCAGTGATGTTATTTTTCTTTATTTTTACCAAGCAACTTAGATTTTAACTGGACGATTTCTCAAAACAACAGAAACTGGACTTGCTCCACTCTTCCCCCTAAAGGCCTCATATATTCATCAGCCTATAGCAGCTTTGCCCTTCTGAAGTTCTAAAGAGTGTTTCAGCTCTGGGGCAGCCTGGGGGAACAATCAGAACAGAGATCATTTACATATATCAGTCTTAAAGGCACAGTAACAAAAACAGGCTGTTTATTTATAAAGGCCAAATAAAACAGTTGAAAACAGTCATGTAAGAATTTATGATGAACTATAAAATATTTTGGTAAAAATTTCAGGAAAATTGAAATGTAGAATAGTGTCAGATTTTTTTTTTTTGTTAGATCTCGGTTCACCAGAGCACCCAGTAACTCACCTGGAGCTATGATTGGTCAGTGGAGTCATTAAACAGTATATATATATATATATATGATATACTGTACAGCCCCTTTCTGCAGGTTAGGATTACAAACACCACAGTATTCAGTATTGGCTACTGCCTAAATCTGTGATTTATGTAGGTCAATTTAAAAACTAAACACGGTTAGTTGTATACAGACCATGCATTGCAGTCTGAACATTCTTTAAGGAAGAGACCTACAGTACTGGGAAAAAGTCTTAAGCCACCCTAAGAAGTTGGCTTTCTTGTATTCTTAAATGTAGTATTGAGGAACAGTTCTCCAGGCTTCATAAAAGATTTTCAAACACTCATTTTCAGTCTTGACCCTGACCCTGAGCAGTTTCAGAGGAACTTTTTTTGTTTGTTAATCCACATAATGACCTACGTAGAAGAAAGCACATGCAACTGAAGACCTAAACCAGAGAAGAAACAGATGTAGAGGATTCCTGACGATCAGGCGGTGATCAACAAACTGGGTGATGCTGAATGCAGAGTGGTCTTTATCTAGGCACCTTGAACCTTTAGGCACTTTGCTGTCCCTCACAGTGAAACATTTGTTTCTTTTCCTACTCAAGATGCCAAATACAAGACAGCCTGATGGGCATAAAACAATAGTTTTGCACAGTAGTGTACGAGTAGGTTCTGACTTACAGTTCAGAGTCTGGCAAAATTTCTGCTCATTTAGACAGGAGTGATGACATGGAAGTGAATTCAAATTATCTTTTTAAATCTTTGTTCAACCATGGATTTCATCATCATTTTCGCTGCTTTGCTGAACACACGGCCAAGGCCATGTTCAGCTGCCAGCGGTAGGTGAACAATTCCCTTCCGCATCAATGGCTTGGTGAGTTATTTCAGTGTTTGTAAGCGTGTATGGATTAACAGAGTCATTTCGTAGCCTGTATGAATCAGCTAAAGCCGTTATCTAGGTTTTCCACTTCATTCACATACCCTCAGCTATATCGACCAAACGGTTAAGAAGCAGCCAAGCCAGTGGATTTATTTGTGTCCATTTTGGTTCTCTCCTAACATCTTATCCTTGAGTCTTTCAAAGAAACAGGCAAACAGAACCAGATCTGCCTGGAGGGAGTTCTAGGCTTAGTGTGGAACATCAAGTTTTCCCAACATGTGCAAGAGATTTTTATTGCCTAGCAGGACTGTCACATTCATTGTGAACGTCATCAGATGTAGCAATCATCAGTATTTTCCCTGGTCATTTATAGGAATTCTTATTTTTATGTATTTTCAACATTTTCGCGCCCAGCTTCCATTCAGTGACTGAATTCTATTCATGGTGATTTCATACTAGAGTTAGCACACCTTTAAAATAAAATAAACCTTTACTGCAACCGTCCCGTTTTTTTGTAACAGACCCTTGGTTTATATGCCTTTGTCAAAATTATCCACTAAAATGACTCTGTTTGGGGCCATAGGGCTCCAATAAAAGGATTAGTTAAATACTCTCCAAATAACTCTCCACTAAAATTAGAACAGTATAATTTGGTTTTGTTTCTTTAAAACTAGAGCTTGTTTACTGATTATGATTACCATTGATTTGAACTTTAACACATTTTAACACTGCTAGTAATATAATTCCATTATGGTATTAAAACTATGTAATAATACTAATAATAATAGGCTTTAATAATGAAATAGGATAATTATTACTATTATTAGTAACTCACAACTCTGATGTAACTTCTGAAATCTGCACTAGACCACACAAACCCAAAGGATGAAGCTGGTCTAAACGCAAGCTGACGAAACTCTGTGTAACATTGGTCATGCTGCCACCTTCTTTAAAAAAAAAAAAAAAAAAGAAAAAAAAAACCCCCCAGTAATTACCATACGTTTCCATTATGCCCCATTCAGTGTCTTCCCTTCATCCTGACATTAGTTAGCAACAGGGGCTTCAAAACTCAGCTACAGTGAGTACTGGGTGTTTTTTTCTCCTTTAACAGTAAAGTGAACTAACTGTTTGCTTGAGCTCCTGAGATTCTACTGTGCTGCTAGGTATCCTGAGATAACAGTTACAGCCATACTGGCCTTTGCAACACATCACACAAGTCTGTAATGTGCAATCACACATCAGTTTCACAATCGTGTGCGCATTAGGCAACTTGACCAATCTGCATGTGTTTTGAATATTTAAAGTCTTCATGTGATCAATAGGGCTGGGGGTAAGCGAATATTTTTAAATCGATTATTCGGGCGATTATTTTATCGAATAGTCGACTATTCTAATGACTAATTAGATGATTTATCTATTATTTTTCTGTTGCATGAT
>JBBPDB010053459.1:0-10855 GCA_037974465.1 Brachypetersius altus | reverse complement strand
TGCTTCAGTAATGTTGAGATCTGGGCTCTGGGGTGGGGGGGGGGGTAGGAGTCCTCCTCTGGAGAGTCACTCTCAAACACACCTACTGCAAGCACTCCACGCTTTCACCCGCTCAATACTGGATTCAATCACTCTAAACCAGGGGGAAAAGCTTTCAGTGCGCTCCCTCCAGCTGTTTCCCGCAGCGATTACGAGTTTCGTAATGAAAAGACACTCGATATCCAGGTTATCCGGGAGTGTAGTGCAGGCCTGAGCTTGTGCGGTTCAGCCTTAGAAAGGACCAGCACTAATGCAATGTCTCCCATGTTCACCTCTAAACCCGAAGATATTAATGTTCTTTTGAGCTACACAGTCCTATTCTGTTCTATACAGTCCCATGCAGGTCCATACAATATTTACAGTACCATACAGTGCTGTATAGTCCCATTAAGGCCGATACAATGCTTACAGTCCCATACAGCCCCATATAGTCCCATTCAGGCTCATACAATGCTTAAGACCCCCTTCAGTCCCATTCAGTCCAATATAGTCCCAGATAATACTTACAGTACCATACAGTCCCATTCAGCCCTATACAGTCCAATACAGTACTTACAGTATCATACAATCCAATTTACATATAGTCCCATTCAGCCTCATTTGGTTCCATACATTCCAATACAGTTCCATACAGTTCCATACTATGTCATACAGCTCTATAGAGTTACACAAAGTGCCTTACATTTACCCTTACACTTCAGCTTCTCAATACAGAATGCTGATGTAATTTTTAAATGACTATAGTAATAACGTGTATTAAAGAGTATTATCTGCTATTTATCAAACCACATAAGGCATTTAAACATTAAACTGGTGAAAATCCATCATTATTATGAATAAACACACATGTAGTTTGAGAAAAACAACAGAGACATCATAGTTTCAGTGGTCAGAACTGTGGAACTGGAGCGTGAAGTGGAAAATGCAAGTTCCGACAAGTTTGAGCAGCCATTCAGTTCACAGCAATGCGATACAATGCAACTCACAAACTGAGCGGCGCATCCAGCAATGTGCAGAATCCAAAGCCAGGGGACTTCATGCTGTTCCGAGGGCCACAAAAGGAGTTTATCTAATGAGCCAGCAATATTTACACCATGTACAAATCCCACCTAGTGACACACCGTGTCTTATCCCCTGTATCCCTCTCCTGTTAGAACAAATTCAGTCTCCTGACTCTAACTGGGCCCCCCTCACCTGACTGATACACACAGCTGACATTTACAGTGTCACATCATCCAGTCCCACTGTCATTATCCAGTCACTCTCTCTCTCTCTCTCTCGCTCTCTCTCTCTCTCTGTTTCAGGGCTGAGTAATTTGACACTGTTCTCTCTTGCTCTTTGACCAGCCATCGGTGCAAAAGCGTTCTGCAGCACCTTTGAAGTGCCGATGGCTCTGAGCATGCTCAGTCAGAGTGAGACTCTCTCCTACTGCCATAATAATTACTGCTACTGTACAATACTGACCCCCCAGCACCCCCCCCCCCACACACACACACACACACACAAATACACACATACACTCATGGATATAATATGAAATATAATAGGGACTGGAAGAAAAGATGCACAACATCACACACACACACACACACACACACACACTCATAGAGTACATACTGTTCACAGCATGTGCACATCTGATGCACACAAAGTTTGGTATTGCAGAATTTCATTGACACTGAAGGTGAACTATTTGACACATACAGTAAATACAAGGTCACACATGTACGCACACACGCATACACACACACACACACACACACACACACACACACAAACACCGCGTATATTTATATATATATATATATATTTTTGTGTGTGTATGTGTAAATGTGTGGGTGTGTATATATATATATGTGTGTGTGTGTGTGTGTGTGTGTGTGTGTGTGTGTTTGCCGCTGCTTTACTGTGCCACATGTTGTGTAAACCGTCTTCATCCTCTCATGGCAGGGAAATCGCCGCCAAATCACAAACACACTGCTTATACTCCGAGTAATACCTGCTAATGATCCCGCTCGGCTCCCGGCTGCCGGACGCTCTGCCGCACGTGTGTGTGCACAGGTCTCCTCGTTCCCTTCAACATTACACACACATAAGCTTTCTGTAATAGATGCTAATGCAGGAACACCTGTCACTGCTGCACTTCCCTCCCTACTTTACTCTCTCATCCTAAGAAGATTATGCACACTAATCCCAGGTATTCCGGCTAAAAAAAAAAAACAGTCTTGCTTTTCTATCCCGACTCCGAAACCTGCGCTACTGCCAAGCTGTTTATCTGTAGATTTATTTATTTATTTATTTATTTATTTAATCTTTCCCAGTTTTTTGCATCCAGAGTCCTTAGCACAGAAACGACTGTGCAGGGTAATATTGTATGTTATATACAATCATAACTTGTGTATTCCATCATAAATAGAAACTACAGATGTATGATTTGATATTATAAGAATAAGAAGAAGCAATTAAATGCTCAACAGTGGCTGCTTTTCATGTACACGCAACAATGGGCGCGTGTTCCAAGTTCATGTTCCAAATCCACTCAAACTGCAGCCATTTAAATGTTGCATACGAACAAAAGAGTTCTCACTGATTCTTTCATAGCAGCGTACAGCACTGTGCAGCTGGGCTTCAGCCTACAAATGGCTTAAACTGCCAAACAGGGAAATGCATTAACAGTGTTGTATAAATTGTTTCTTATTTATTGTAGGTCATTGTCTTCGTAAATAAAGAAGAATTCCAGTTTGTCTGCATAAATAAATGGTTACCCAGGCATTTGAAGAGTTTTTTTTACTTACTATATTAATTCTGGTAGATCTTGAGTCATTTAACAGTCCTGGGATTCAAACCCACAACCTTCTGATTGCACAAGCAACTCTCTAACCATCACACCACCAGCTGTTTATTTTTGAGGAGGAAATATATTGGATGATTGTTTTTAAAAATACATTGTTTGTAGCCTGAGACATTGTTGAGGCCTGAGTGGCTGCAGGTTTTTGTTCCAAGTAAGAACAAGAGTTCCTGATCAGCTAACATCATAGATAACTGTTTATCATTCACCATTTTCTCACCATTTGCACAAAGACAGGTTGCATATGCTCTATTTGTTCTACACTGTAGATTTTCGTGTACTTCCCATAGTTTGTATCAACTATATATTACATTGTTTACATTTGTCCCATTATTCTATTATTCTACTCCTTATTGAATCTTCTATTCATTTTCTAGTTGTTAGACTATGTCAGCAGAAGCTCTGGGTTACATGTCACTATATATTGTAAATGTAAAACTGCGTATGAGGCAAATAAATATTAATATCAGACTGGAATAAATTCACCATGCTGGTTAAAAACTGTTTTTTTCAATGGAGCCTTTGTTGGAAGTCAGGATTTCAAAGCTGTGTTTGAACAAGACGGCTCCAGCTGCAGCTGGGCTTCAGCCTACACTCCCACAGAGGGCCAATGAGGGAAATGTCAGCTAGTTTAAACTGTATTGAACTTGAACGATTTTGAACTTTTAAGTGATAGTGCAGGTTGAAAAACTTCTTCAGGCATGAATTTTGCATGATTGTCTTGTGCTGTGTATTCACATGAGACTAGTTTTGTGCTTAAAGCAGGTGTTATCACACACTAATTACTGCTTTCTTTCTCTCTTTTCATCAGGAGTTTTCCATGGCACCATGGTCGTGCTGTCTCCATACACACACACACACACACACACACACACACAGCCCCACACTGTGAGTTAACTGTGAATGAGTAATTCAGATGGCAGGGGGGTTCGGCTGCTATTTCGGAGTTTGGAGCGGCTCATTACGCGAGGTGCGATCGTCTCCACTCTGCTTAGGTGATGCTACCGGCTTCTTCACCTAACTCACCGCGAGGGAAAATTTTATTCACTGTGAGAGAGAGAGAGAGAGAGAGAGAGACAGAGATAGAGACAGACAGACAGACAGACAGACAGAGAGAAAAAGAGGAAGAAAGCATGTAAGACAGAGAAAGGATAAAGGAAAAAAGTGTGAGAGACAGACAGAAAGATTAAAACAGAGAGAAATAGAGAATAAATAGAAAAATCAAAAGACAGAAAAGGGGAGAGAGAAAGAGAGAAAATGGAATGAGAGAGAGCGAGAGAGAGAGAGAGAGAGAGACAGAGACAGAGAGAGAGACAGTCTTCTATGTCCCAGTGGACTCACCTCTTTTCAGACCTTCAGACTGTCGTGGTCTCTTTGCCTCTTAGGTCATCTGCACTTTCTTGCTCTCTCTCTCTGTCTCTGTCTCTCTCTCTCTCTCTCTCTCTCTCCTGCATTTCTCTGTCTTTCTCTCTCAGTTCTGTGCTTATTCTGCCCCTCCTCCTCCCTTGGCCCCCAGCCCCCCAGTTGTAGATTTTTGATTAGGCTTGTGGATAGAATCCTTGCGAGCGAGCAAATCCCCGCGCTGGAATCTCACACCAACGAGACGTTGACGGATGTCTTTTTCGGCCGTCAGGAGAGCGGTTGTCGTAGCGACGCTGACATGCTGTTGCCGTGCTACACGGCTGACACGAGCCGCCTGCTGCCAGGGCCCGTGCCACCGGGGAACACACACATACATCTACACACATACACACGTACTAATACACACACACACACACACACACACACACACACACACACATCTACACACACACACCGAAGAACGTACAAATACAAGCACACATCCATGCACACACACACTCATACACGTATAAACTCTCTCTCTCACACACACACACACACACACACACACACACACTCACACACACAGGGATCACTGTGAATGCATGCAAATCTTTCTGCTATATTCGTATGAAGACTCTATTTTTACGCTTGTCTTTTAGAGACTCGTTTATATGGGAAACATCATAAATACATGGAACTGAAACCACTATGCACTTTCTGTCAGTATTTTGCTCAAAATATCTGCACTCACCTTTTTCTTGTTTGACTGTGTGGAACATGTGACACAATTATTGCATTTGATATTTTCTCACATGTCACTTTACGATTCACAGGAATTAATAAAGGTATGTTTTTTTACAAAGTTCATTTTTATCCCAATTATGGCACTAAATATGGATTCCTCTGCAGTTTTCTATGTGTGTGCTGGTATTAACACAGAATTAAACTTTTGGACGTTAATATATTTTCACACAGAGAACAAAACAGTCTGACTGATGGAGCAGAAAAACCGAGTTGTTGTGTTTTTGGTAAAAAATGCCTATTTTTATAGTGTACAGTTTAGACTGAATCTGAGAATGCTGATCTGTGTAAAACTGACAACCGTGCTCTGGCTCACCTCTTCCACCGGGTCAGGGGCGGCTAAACGAACCGCGCCCGGCACAGAGCACTCACACTAGTCAAACCAACCGCGCTTTGGTGGTCAAACGCACTCGGGCACGGTTCAAACTGCCTGTGTGAGTACAACCTTAAAGCGAAATTGTTCATTTAACAGCGTGTGTTTATCTTCCATCACTAGCTTGACTCAGCAGCAGCCGAATTTGGACACGTGAAGTGGCTTCTTCCTCTGGCATGCTAGTCGCCGACATAGCGCAATACTGCCCCCACTGATTGTGTGGTACTGCAATGCAGATGGGCGTTTAATGTTCAAATTAATCGCGCGATAAATTTATTTTAAAGCGTTAAAAGAAAATAAATTAACGCAAATAGTTAACGCGTTATTTTTAACAGCACTAATTAATATATATATATTTATTTATTTATTTATTAATTTTTCTTACCCATTAGATTAAACATCTTAAACCATAACAGTGCGCTAAACCTGCAGAAGTCAAAAAAGAAGAAAATCAACATGACTTAATCAGGAACACCCAACTTTTTGCCCGTCTCTGTAGTTTCTCATTAACATATCAGATGGACAGAACAAGGACAGTTTAGCTCCGATCTCTTGCTGCTCAAATTTTTCTAGTGAGCTAAAGAGCCCATCTCTCATATCAGTGTTAGTGGAGCCACATGTTGTGTAATGCTTCTTCTGTAAAGCTTGTTTCCAACCTGTTTAGTTTAGATCGGCTTGGCCACAGTTGCCCAGCTTGGTAGTGTAGCATTTTATAGTAGCATCTCAACATTATGTAGCAAATCCTACTGGAAGTTGTAAAATCAAATGATGTTTTTGACAACGTTCTGTAAAACCCGTCCAGCCTCGTAGCAGCTGCTGCAAAAGAACAGCGCCTCAGGTGCTTTGTGAAAAACACCACAGGTTTATACAAATTCACTAATAATCCAGGCTGAGCTTAGCCTACAGCTGTTATCGTAGAAAGCTCTGAAGAGCGCTGTGTGTCTGCACAGATGGCCAGAAGAAAACAGCAATCCATTACGGACAGCACTCTATTGATAGATGACCACTATATTCAACTGTATTATATCATAATGGACCCAGTATGGCTAGAATGTATCTTTATAACTCACACACATTAGACATATTCCTCCTGGGGATGTGAACATTTCCTGTCTCTATCTACCTCTTAGCACGCAGAGAATTTTTTTTCCTCCTAGACGTGGAATGTCTGCCATAAACAGACCTGAAATCAAAACCACAATCTACTAAACACATTTTGCTCTGTCACAACACATTTCACCGACACAGCAGACAGAAAACGAAAGAAGGCAGGCAGCTGTACGCCGTACATTAAGCCCTGAAGAGAAAGAGCAGATACTACAGAAATGGTTTGCCAGTAAATCTCTTGGTAATGCTTTAGCGTATGTTCCATGCTTTCACAATGGCTAAAATCAACAGAGAACTTCTGCAGCCACACAGGAAAATGAAGTAGGATGTAGAGCTACGCTAATATCTGGAGGATGGAATACGACAGGGGTGTAAAACTGGCTTCCTTCTGGGCCACAGCTCTTTAGAGTTTTGCCTTCTGCCTCATTGAACACACTTAATTTACCTCATCTGCTAATTACCAAGGTTTTCAGGAGATAAGTGAGGACTGGAGAACTGTGGACTGGATCTCTGCAGAAAGGAAGTTCTAGAATCACCAAACGTTACATGGTTTGGATGCTCAACACCAGAGCTGAAGTCAAGACCAGGACGAGTGAAGATTTAGTCTGAGATTTTGACCAACTAGAATATTTGATAAGTCCAAGGTTTAAAATGGTAAGAAACGGCTTCTAGATAACTGTAGCTCGCTAACCTTAGCAACTGCTCAACTAGGTACATTGACCAATGTGAGATAATCTATCATTTATAGGTTATTATTAGGGTGCAGCAGAGTTTGGAGATCTTTCTGCTCAAACACATCTGTTAAGTGCCAGGTTTAGTGAATGTGCCTGAATGATGATGTACCTAACTGTGCCGGACAACAGTCTTCCAGCACCAGAGCTGTACCCCTCTGCACTTGATCATGGCTGTTAAACTCAGTTCCTGGCAACTGCTCTGAGTGGATAGTACTTTCTCCTTCACCTCTTCTAAAAACACAGAATTCAACTCGTGAATGGCTCGCTATTTATCTTATAAGCTGGATGTGTTTATTGGGCTAGAACTCTGCAGTGCTGTGACCTGCCAGGACTACGACCTGAGCTGTGCTCTAGATAGAGACATGCAGGGTTTGCTTGTTTCTGGAGATCTGTCCAAGCCTAATCTAGCTCACCTGATCCATGTAACGAAGGTGGGGTTCTCATGTTTGAGGTGTCTGATTAATGGCTCTGTCTCCATCTGTGCTGATTCGAGTCCAGAGATTCAAGTCCAAGTTCATTCAGAGTTTAAAATGGTTTGAGTCCAAGTCAAGTCAGAGTCTAAAGAGATTTGAGTCCAAGTCGAGTCAGAATCTAAAGAGGTTTGAGTCCAAGTCAGAGTCTATAGAGGTTTGAGTCCAAGTCCGAGTCTAAAAAGGTTTGAGTCAAAGTCAGAGTCTAAAGAGGTTTGAGTCCAAGTCAGAGTCTGAAGAGGTTTGAGTCCAAGTCAGAGTCTAAAGAGGTTTGAGTCCAAGTCAGAGTCTAAAGAGGTTTGAGACCAAGTCAGAGTCTAAAAAGGTTTGAGTCAAAGTCAAGTCAGAGTCTAAAGAGGTTTGAGTCCAATCAAATCAGAGCATAGAGAGGTTTGAGTCTGAGTCTTCTGAGTTACTAGCTGCTGGAGAATGAACGAAAGAGGTGTTCGGTACATTTCCACACTACAGCTATGTGTGTGTGTGATTCTCATATTTGAGGCGTCTGATGAATGGCTCTGTCTCCATCTGTGCTGTGCTGCACTTTTTCACTACCCTTCCTGCAAAATAGCCATTTCCCTCCATAAGGCAAGTCTTCAAATTAGAGCAGTCCTTCATCTCGTTAGGGAAGGGTGTCATTGCTGCCATTGTGGAACATTAATAAAACACCTGTGACAAAAGCCAACGTGATCTTGCATTCGGAAAAACCACGCAGCACCTCGGACCTCTGCTGAAATCTTCCTCCCGGGACTCACATCTCACCAGCGTTTATGAATATACATCACACTTTGCCAATTTTTCTTCTTTAAGGTGATGTCAAAGGACAACTGATTTGTTTCTTCTTTTTTCGTTCTTGTTTTCTTCTCTTACGGCATAGTCTCCCGATTTATTTTGGCTGTGGGAAAAACCAAGGCGGCGTTTGTCAAACGAGCTAAACTATGACAGGGTGGTGAAGATGACGAGGCAGTCATTTCCAGAGAGCGGAGGAGAGTAAATTAGGCCGTAAACAGACACCCAGGGGAGCCATTTCCGTGTTCCGCACGCAAAGCATCTAGGTTTTTTTTCTTCTCCTTTTTTTTTTGGTGTTTTGTTTTGTTTCTCTACGAGGCAAAGTTAGCACTCCGCGCCACCACATCGTCTCCCGAGGACACTTAAAGCTTGTGAGGGAACGTCGGCCTCCTGCATGCTTTGTTACAAAATGATTCATTTCTCGGCGTCCGCACAAACATTTTGAAAAGCGTTTATTGCCTGGGAATAAAAAAAAAAAAAAGGAGTTGTTGAGGTCCTGTCATCGCTCATAATCACAGTCATGGTTAGCTAGGTTTTCTGTGTAGGCTTCATTTGGGAGTTGTCAGATGAGAACGCTAGCTAGGGCTGGCCGCATGTTCAACACGGGATCCCACTCGCTTTTCCCTACGCTGAGGAAAGGCACTGGACGTGGCGTAGTGGGAAACCAACCCATGAGACAATCCAAATGTGAGAATCAAGTGAGATCTGAAACATCTAGAACAATTACTTGGTTTCTTATTCAAACCAGAGTCAAGGGAGCTGCTGGAGAAACAACCAACAGATTATCAACTGGAACATTTACATGTAACAGACGCTTTAATCCAATGCGACTTCCATTCCCTAACTACAGGGGGCAGTCTCTCCCTGGAGCAACTTGGGGTTAAGGGTCTTGCTCGGGAACCCAGTGGTGGTGTGCTGAAGGTAGGATGCGAACCCATGACCTCTTGGTCTAGAGGCACGTACCCACTAGACCACCACCACCCCACCTGTGAACAACTTCCTCATACCCCCATCTTTCATAAAGATCCTGATCCTGGATTACCTTCCTTTCCCTAATATAGAGGAATAACCATCTTATCCACACTCAGACGCACTGAGAACAAATTGTGGACAAACAGCTGTGAGCTAAAGATGCTCCTATAAGCAAATAAGCATATAAACTGGCTGCAAAAGAGAACCAAAGAAAAAGTATCTCACGATTTCTTATTTGTGTGGGATCTATTTGGGCCCCAACAAATGAAAATTTCTTTGAATATAGTTTTGATTTTAATTTCCCACACATTTCTGTGTGAAAATAGAACGCAAAACAGTAAATAGTACTGAAATGCCTCTTTCCTTGGGAAAATGAGTGTATAGTACACACTGTAGAGCTCATTCTATTGGTCCTAAAGATTATTACCTCTTGCCTATAGTGTACACTCTGATGCACAACAACAATATAGTGCTAAAAAGTGGGACATGGTTCTGGACATACCACAGGTTACAGTGATTACAGCTGGTAGCTGTTCTGACAGTGTTCTAAACCAGGATGTACATTATTCCATGGAACCGCTATCAGCGTTCTCATTAAAAAATCAGGGCCTCTGAGCTTTCACGAGCCAATCGTAAAACACCTCGGTTTAGGACGACCATTAGATCAGCTTATTTTTTATTTGTTTTACTTTTTAGGGGGTTTTTTGGTAAAAAAAAAAGAAAAAAAAGAAAGATGCCCAAGCCTCTGCAGCGGCCAGGCCTGTTTCCCCTCCTGCTCGGACTGCAGTGCTGCAAACGGAATTAATAATTCAGCGCTTTCATATTAGTTCACACCTTAGCCAAGATACCACTAAATAATTCATAAAAATAATATCAAATAAGCAAAGCATTTGTCATATTAATATGAGGTAAAATATATAGCAGCAGGCCGATTCTGAACCAAAGTTAGACCCTGTAGCTACATAAGCAGACAGAAGAAAAGCAGGCCGGAGAGCTGATCTTGGACCAGACTGCAGCTCTTGCGGAGTCTCTATGCTCGGCACCTCAGAGCTGATCCCAGGTCAGTGCATCCACTTAAACATGCATTATGACTACAGGCCTACTGCGAGGTATTGGAAGAGTGTCCACTGGGCAAAAGGGCGGCATTTCTACTTCTACTTTCTATTTTTTGCAGGTAATTTTTATTTCCTGTGTATACGCTCTGCTCACTCATGGATGGCCAAATAAACAAGCCCTACAGAGATTTGAGGTGGGTTTTGTTGCTTTTTGTGTGTTATTTTCTTTTTTCCCGCTATAATGAAAGATGTTGAAAAAACGGTAGGGGAGCGCGAGGGGTGGGGTGGGGTGGGGTTGGGTTTGGGTGGGGTTGGGTTGGGGTGGG
>JBBPDB010053381.1:0-10859 GCA_037974465.1 Brachypetersius altus | reverse complement strand
AAATTTTATTCAACTAAAACATATTTTCTGTAACATACCTTTAAAAAGCACAAAAGCAATGTGTTTTTAAAGGTATGCTTTAAAGGTGTACTTCTATGTGGGACCAAAACCGTATCTTTAGAGTAATGTTTTTTGTGTAAAAAAATATATATATATATATATATATATATATATATATATGTATGTGTGTGTGTGTGTGTGTGTGTGTGTGTTTGTATATATGTGTATATATCTGTTTATGTGTGTGAGTGTGTGTGTGTGTGTGTGTGTGTGTGTGTGTGTATATACAGATCAGTCTAATGTGGATTTTTCTGAGAACCGCGGTGGCTGTAATACACTGAAAAGTTGTCAAACGCCATAAAAAGAAGAAAAAGAAGACGCCTGCTGCAGCATGTCTTGTCCTCCTAATTTTGTGTTTTAACACCCATACCCCCCACCCCACAATTTTCAACATAGTACTAATAGTGTATTTAGTATTAGTAAGCTGTGCCCTGTCTAAACATGTGGGTAGAGAGAGTTATTTTTTATAAAGAGTACATTTCTTATGTGTACAAGTGTTTGTTTTCGCTCAGCGCACAGTGCTAATGCTAACCGCTACTGCTAATGGTTATTAAGCAATAAAGTTTTCTGATTCTGATGATTTATTTACCTTTACATTTTCTTTAAGGGCAATGCATTACACTGAGTTTAACACGAAATTAAAGTGTTCTGGGAGTGTATGTGGGGTTTACACTATAAAAATTTGCATTTTTTTTTTTTTTTACCAAAACACCACGCGCACAACAAGACATTTTTTTTCTACATATAAGTGTAGAGAAGAGTGGTGTGTTGAATGCAGTGATGCGTGGTCTGATTAGTGCAGAGAAGAATGAAGGGATGAGTGCCGTGTTGAATGCTGTGATGAGTGATTTGATGAGTGCAGTGATGAGTGTAGAGAAGAGTCCAGTGATAAGTCCAGTGATGAGTATAGAGAAGAGTGCAGTGGTGTATATAGAGGCGAGCGCAGTGATAATTGATTCGAGTGTAGAGAAGAGAGCAGTGATGAGTGCAGTGATGAGTGTAAAGAAAAGAACAGTGATGAGTGATTTGATGAGTGTGGTAATCAGTGTAGAGAAGAGTCCAGTGATGAGTGTAGAGGAGAGATCAGTGATGAGTGTAGAGGAGAGAGCAGTGATGAGTGTAGAGGAGAGTCCAGCGATGAGTGTAGAGGAGAGTGCAGTGATGAGTGTAGAGGAGAGTGCAGTGATGAGTGTAGAGGAGAGAGCAGTGATGAGTGTAGAGGAGAGTGCAGTGATGAGTGTAGAGGAGAGTGCAGTGATGAGTGTAGAGGAGAGTCCAGCGATGAGTGTAGAGAAGAGTCCAGTGATGAGTGTAGAGGAGAGAGCAGTGATGAGTGTAGAGAAGAGTCCAGTGATGAGTATAGAGGAGAGTCCAGTGATGAGTGTAGAGGAAATTGCACTGATGAATGATTTGATGAGTGTGGTAATCAGTGTAGAGAAGAGTCCAGCGATGAGTGTAGAGGAGAGAGCAGTGATGAGTGTACAGGAGAGAGCAGTGATGAGTGTGGAGAAGAGTCCAGTGATGAGTGTAGAGGAGAGAGCAGTGATGAGTGTACAGGAGAGAGCAGTGATGAGTGTAGAGGAGAGAGCAGTGATGAGTGTAGAGAAGAGTCCAGTGATGAGTGTAGAGGACAGTGCAGTGATGAGTGTGGTGATGAGTGTAGAGGAGACTGCAGTGATTAGTGCGGTGATGAGTGCAGACATGCCTGGGGGCTGTGAAGCAGGAGGGCCTCCCTGTTCTCCTGATGGGAGGGGAAAGTGCTGAGGGCAGGAGCATCAGTGAGAGTGAGAGTGAGAGTGGCAGTGGCGTCACTCTGAGCTGCACGGCGCGCAGGAGAGCAGGTCCACGGTCGCGGGTGAGAACAGACGAGTTTATTCCACTCTCCTCCAGACTGATCGGCTGTGGGCGGTTCCGTCAGCACGGACACGCAGGACTTGCGCTGCGAGGCTAGCACGGCAGTAGCGCGCGCGCCAGACACGCGGGAAAGCCCAGGTAAGAGGGGCTTTTCAGTAAAAACTATTTTACCAAAGACGGGAGATTTTATTTTAGAAAAGTGCTATTTGTTACACGGAAACACACTCCTGCTCCACACCGAACCGAACATACACTAGCCGTTAACAACCCGAGTGATTATTTTTACTGTAAATCAGCCGCCTCCAGCCCGGCTTTCCATGTTTACCGCGTTTACTGTGTTTACCTGCGACTTTAAGAAGTTCCAGAAAAGTTCGCCAAACGTATTTAAGTCCTGAAGCCTTCTAACGCTGCAGCAACCCAAACAAACAGGTCCTGTCATACAGATCATCTGTTTTTTCTTCATGACTCAGCAGCTCTTATGAAGACAGTTTAACAGCAGTACAAATAAATAAATAAATAAATAAATAAATAAATAAAGTCATCTCTGAACTATCAGACCAACAGTGGAAAGTGAGTTAAACCCACCCCTGACGAGGCTGAGAGCTTTCTGACTGGACAGGTGCTTTCTTTCTGCTGTGGAGAACCTCAGAAATGGCTTTTATAATTCTTTTTTGCGTCGTGGGATGACATTCGTAACTATAAATGTGAGAATTGGCACAGTAGCTGCAATAAAATCTCCAAACTGGTATTATGGTAACAAGTTTGTGTTGTGTAGTTGATTAGACTAATGTATTAACACTCAAGTGTAATTAAAACACCCAATACATTTCTACTAAAACACCCTCTAGTAACTACTAAAACTACAGAATAATATCTGTTAAACACTTAATTACTTCTAAAATACAGATCTACTAAAATCTACTAAAATCACAGTCTGATATTTGCTAAAATGCCTTATAATAACGACTAAAACTGCAGGCTTATATATATGAAGACACCTTCTACTAACAACTAAAACACTTTCTAATAACGGCTAAAAGTACGGACTAATATCTACTAAAACACTTTCCAATAACTACTAAACATATCTACTGTCCACTAAAAACACCTAACGTTATCTATTGAAAACATATCGAAAGTAGTACTAAGTAACTTCCAGCTGTACTTTTTAGTATGTCCACTTTAGTATGTCGCGGTACTTCTTAGTCCCTAAAATACTTAAGCAACAGCCCGACCATAAAACATGTTAATGGCTAAAATGGGACGAATTAAAACTCATTTACTCATCCGTACATGTGAGTAAAAGTAAAAGTGTGGTGTGAACGAAGCCATCGTGATTTTACCTCAGTGAGTGTGCTAGCAGGAAGAGCTGCTTCAGAACAGAAAAGTCTTAATTACAGCGGTAAAGCAGTTCGTGGCTTGCTGTGAAGGTAAACTATTTTGTTATAGAAGAACTTTAGACACATAGCTGCTCACTTTAATGTTGTTTTTTCTCTGTATAATGTGTATAATGTTACTTTTTCTTCTTGACTGGGGATAAGAATAACAATAACACTGGCCAGAGAGTGCATTGTTTAAAACTGGTTCTTGGTGCTGTTTGTGTTTGTGTTTGAACGTAAAATAGCTGCTTTAAATAAACTTAATAATAAATATGTATAACCGATTTTTGTGATGCTGATTTACTATTGAAAGCTCAGTTACTAGTTTTTTTTTAATTGGGCCACTAAAACATTGGTATTTTGTGATTATTTGTTAGTAAATAGGCATGTGGCAATCACATGCACCCGTGAAGAGACATATTGCTTTTGCATATTGAAGTGCACGAACAGCAGGCCGACCAACTGACTGGCTCGGGCGAATTTCCGGTAAAAGCCACAGTGCGCCAGGCGGGCAGAGGAAGAGGATTCTTTCGAATAGCTCAGATGATCTCGACACCTACGTTTTTTTTAGGGAACTGATCCTAACGCCTGTTTAAAGACCACCATCCATGACCCGACTTTGGCGAAAGGTTGCCGGGGTCATCCTTTTTACCAGGCGCGTGTTTAAGATTTTAAATTCTGGTCTCTTACCAGAAGACTAGCGTGGCAGTGACTCAGGTCATTACTAAAACTGGATTGTGTAGGAACATGAGATGTGTGTGTGTGGGAGCCCTGCCATCAACAAAGCCCCTAAAGCTCATTAGCTGAACACCATACCTCCACACAATTCCTGCTATCAATTTTTGCGATAATAAAGTGATACGGTATTGATACGATTGTGCCGCCCCCTGTGTAAAGGGCAGAGCTTTTCATCCGAGGACCAAGAGTCACCGCCTTGTGCGTGGCTTGTGCTATTTAAGGTAAATTACTAAATATCCTCTGACTGAATTGGGAAATCAAGGGTTCAGATTCGGTTGAATGAATCAGGGGTCAGGGGCCTAAACACTCTTTATTTCTCAATCAGTTCTTCTTGATTAGATGCTAAATTAACGTTGTGCTCTTTCCCAGGTATTCATTCAATTATAGATTGTATTGTAGAACTAGAACTGTAAGAGCTGCAGAACCAAAGTATGTAATCATTAGCTTGAAGGCTTAGTGTGTGCTCATACGTGTTTGTGTGTGTGTGTGTGTGCGTGCGCAGTGGTCCAGAGTGAAAAGGTTTGGAGCTGTTATATAATTGACATACTATGTGATGGACTTTGTTCTGTTGTCATAAATGTAAGGTGCAGTGATACGAGCGCGGCCCTGTTTACATTGCTCTCGTCTGACCAGAGAGTTTTTTCACATTCTACTACAAAGGCGGCTCGTAAAAAGGAAAACTTTTTACCCTCTGCTGCATCAAAACCCACACGTCAGCCCAAAGCAGCAGCGCCTGACATTTTCCTTTGAATCTTCAAAGGTAGCCTGTTGTGTTCCTCGAAGGTTTCTTGATGTTCTGGATGGACAAAATCACAATTCTAGACTTTTTCACAACATATACATCTCAGTCTAGAGCTGTGACGTCTACCCAGTCATCAATAACAACTATGAAAGTGATTCCTGGAGTATTAATTTTTAGACGTGGAATACGCAAACAAGAAATTCTCCCAAACACGACCGTGATTTTTACTCAACGTTTCTCAGTGTTTCTTTGAAGGACCATTGTTGGAAATGAATGGGAAGCTTGAAGAACCGTAGTGTCATTTAAAGGTTATATACAAAGAAACGGATAACGATACTTCAAAACTTTTTTACAATACACTAGATTTAGATCTGGGACCACCCACAGAATCATCAGGAACAACTAGAAAACTGATATGTAGAACATTAAGTATTAGATACGAAAAAAAAGGTTTAATTGCTACTAAAGATCAGGAGTGTTTCTCAGTGTTTCTTTGAAGAGCCATTTGTGTAAATGAATGGGAAGTTTAAAGGACCTCTAAACAATGTACACACTGTGTACAGATTTTCCCAAAACCATATGTCTAAGCCAAAAAACACTTAGGAATCATTCATTTTGAGAGTTTTGGGTACTTTGCAGTCAAGCGATACTGTGACTCTGGCTGTATTACTGATATGCTGGGCTGGTGCATTTTCTGACTGATGATGTGTTGTCAAACAGTACAGAAATTATTCAAACAGTACAGATAGTAATTTCCAGGCCACGTTTCTATGATAGAAATAAAAAATACTCTGTTTCCTCGGTTCACTGTACTGTACTGGGGGACGCCATCTTCCTCACTCATTCGCTGCGTTACTGTGTATTCTTCCGCCATGCACAACCATTCACCCTTTTAATCTCAATTTTTTACGTTTTTTTTGGGAGTGAGCATCGTCTGTTGATACTGTCCTAACCCGAGGACACCTGTAAGAGTTAAAAGGATAAAATGCCCTTTCAAGCTTTTTCTTTAATGTTTATCCTCTACAGTTCATTCTCTCTCCTGTCGTATGAAACTATATGGAGGGTGAACATCACAAGTGGCTCCAGGGAGACTGTCCCCTGTAGATAGGGAATGGAAGTTTATTCGGGTAAAAGCATCTGCTAAAAGCCTTAAGTGATTCTCCAGTATATCTCAGTCCGGTAGCGGAGTTTCTGACTCAGTTCTCTCCACACAGTTTATGGCCGCGTCCATGGGATCGAACCGGCGGAAAGTTTGTCTGTCAGAGCCGGCTCAGGTTCTGGTCACTTATTTGTAATGGAAACACATTGCCAGTGGAAAAGCTCGATTAGTCTGAAACTGGGTTATAGATCATGACCTTTAAGAAGACCTCTGGAAGTAGTTCCTCAAAAGTCATCATGATCTTGACATCATCTGAACTGTATTTCCTGCTGCTCCCACCTTGGGGTTTTGACCCTGGCAGGAAATTTGACCTTCTATAAAGTTGGACTGGCGTATTCACAATGGATCACCTTCAACACAACAGCGGGAATAAATTCTGACGCTGCTTCTGAGAGAAAATGAATTCGCTAATTTTTGCTTAAAGGTCTTTAGTACCTAAGCAACTTATTTAAAGCCGTTTTTCTCAGCATGTGATAATTAAAGTGTCTTTCTGTCACCAAAGTATAAATACAAAAAAGCACGAAAGCAGTCAAGATCTGTTCTGTATGTGATAGTAGTTGATATTGTGTGAGCTGGTGCAGAGAACACAGGTTCGGTTCCAGCCGTTGTTTGGATTTGTGAAACTTCATCAGCAGCTTCTGATCTAATTATGAGGGATTGAACATCATCATGTAAAATTGAATAATGTGAATTAAATGTTTTTGGTAAATAACAACACATAAAGGTCACAAATAGACATCAAGGTCCTCAAAATGCAAGATATGTATGATGTGGGCCCTTTGAGAGTCAAGAGATATTGTTGAAGTTGGTCTTTAGGGGAGAAAACCACTGACCTCTCAGTTATATGATTCAGTGACACTTATGAACCACTGTTCTCTCTATTTTTCTTGGCCACACCTTATTCACATTCTTTTGAATCCACAATTAAAGGGGCATTTGGCTAGATCTATATTACACTGCAGTGTAAATAGTTAAAATACTGAAAACAAGGATCTGTTTACACTGCAGTGTAATACAGATTTACATATAATATTTATATTAATTTAGATATTTATTTATACATAAATACTCTGAGAATTTTATTTTGGACTCACATTATTGTAATGGACTGTAATTTAAATCGTTGCTGGATCAGCACATTTTCTGACAGATGCATTGTTAATAATTGTGATTTTAAATAGTAAAGGAATGAATTTCCAAAGACCTCCTTCCATGGTAAAAGTGAAAATATCATTAATATTCACAAACTCTGACTCTAGGCTGACTCTAAGTGTATTTTTCACAGACAGCGCGTCCATGACGCCTCTCTAGATTCACTAATGAAACTTTTTGGTGGGTGAACGTCTCAGACAGGAGTGCGAATTCTTGATTATATCTAAAGGCTTCTTGTCTGTTTGCTTGTTCACTTCTTCAATACGACCTGATTAGGTTGCTGTAAAAAAATAAAAGACGATATAAGTTTCCACTCTTCATTTTAAAAAGCAAAAACAGCAAACAAGTAATGATGCTACTTCTGCTGGGCATTAGTTTGGTTTACATTTTGGCAGTAAATTAAACACAAGGCTTCATACAGCACTGCAGAAACAAGAAAATGATATGTGTTCATACTTGTTATTTAATTACATATATTTATTTCTTTATTATTCACAGATCGGTTATCAGTGTTGTTTGCGGTCCATGAGACTGTTCTTCAGTGTATTCGTTTTATTACTTTGGGACAAACAGGCCTCATCCACAAACAGGTCCAATGAATTTAAAGAGCCCATATCCTGAAAAAACACACTCTCATTTGTTTTGTAGTAGAATATTTTTATGTAGTTTGTAAACACTGAAAATATTTAGAATGTGCCCTAAGTCCCATTGAAATTCATAAATGGTATAGAAATTAACCAGCAAAACGCAGCCCATTTTAAATTGATTGTTTTGTGATGTCACAAAATCCATTGCTATGATATTTATCAGCCTGTGTGAGTTTAGCCACGCCCAGTTATTCAATCAGAACACAGACCATTTACATACAGTAATCTTAAAGCTACAGGAACAGAGAGAAGCTGGAAGATGATATGAAGGAAATTACAAACACACAAAAAAAGTAATAATACATTTTATTTATAGGCACCTTTCTAGCACAGGACTCGGTGCAATAAACCAAAAGTGCAAACAAACAATAAAAACCGAAAAGGAGTTTTGATTTAAAGAGTGAAAGTGAATTGATATTTCTGAGCTCAGGTGGTAGTGAGTTCCTAAACTTTCTCTCTCTAATAGTTGTAAGACGGGCAGAGGGGACAGTCACATGGATAGAAGAGGATGATCTGAGGTATGAGTGTGAGGGGAAACATGAAGGAGGTCAGATGGGCCCTACTAAGGAGACTGGAAGTGGGTTTACTGGGAAGGTAGAACTGGGGGTCATCCGCGTAACCGTGGAAACTGATATTAAATTTATGGAAAACATTGCCAAGGGGAAGAAGATAAATGATGGTGACGAGGAGAGCCCCCAGGACCTTATTATGCTTTTTAAACAGTACATATATAATAATACTGCAGGTGACAGATGTAACCCAAAGACATGCTGTAGTCATGCAAATTCTTTTTGAAAAAATGAGGAAAAATAGGAACGCTGGACAGCTGTGGTGAGGGACGGTTTTCAGTAGGTCTGCCGGATTAGCGCCCCAGCTTGCGGATAAAACAGCCCTTTGGATTAGCAGGTGTTTGGTTAACAGTGTGTGAATTACTGTTGGCCAGGTTTGGAAGGTTTGCAGTTTGATGTAATATTGCAACTATGCAGAAAAAACAGTTCACAATTAACAACAATTTACTTACCGTGTGTGTGCTGGTACTTGAGAAGGACTGTGTGTGGGTGTGTGTGTATGTGTGTTGAAATAGGCTGTTGTAAAGCCATTTGAGTCTGAGATTTATAAAGAATGATTAACTATAGGTTCAGTCACACGAGACATCAGTGTAATTGCAGTGTGGACTGACCCAAACACTGTTCATGAACACTTTAACTGTTAAGGAATAATTTGACAAAAAAATGACAAAATTACACACACATACTCTAGATGGGGTCATGTTCGATCAGTCAATGCATGTTTTGTGTCCAAATTTAGCTTATTTGGTTTAGAACAGGAGCTACGAAGCTAATGTTCATAACAAACACCAGGCATCAGTAGTCACCCATTTTTTCTGTAAATACATTCCCAAAACCCAACCTACTGTTCATTAAGATGGATCAGACTTGTGAATGTGGTTTAGGACACAGTATGACTTACTGTGAGCTATAAAAATGAGCTGAACCTTTTGATTTAGGTGGCTCAGACTTTTGGACAAGGTGTAGCACACCGAACGAGTGAGAGCTGTAAAAATAAAACAAGGCTTCAATTCTACAGGCAGCTGCTTCAGACGACACAAAGACTAGAGAGGACTGACCTTGGATCAGATTCCTCTGTATTTATGACAGCCATTGCAACAGTTGCTGAATCTACATCAGTATACCTGCTCCTGAGTTCGTGAAAACAGACCCTGTTGTGTAAACTGGTGCCTGCAGTATCACAGTGTCCTAAGCCACGTACATAAATCTGATCCATCTCAGCGAAGTCTGTGATTGCTGAAACAGAGATTAGTAGTAGATCAGTAATATTGATATAAGTAGTTACATTTCACATGGTAAGACTATTACACATAATGATAATAAGATATTGCCCATAATGATAATGTTTTAGCACTCGATAAGAAAATTGCATGATATTGCAAATGGTAAGACTATTGCACATGATAATAAGATAATAATGCACATAATGATAAGGATTCAAACCCAATAATAAATTGCTCAACGAAGTAGCAGCAGGTTATTGCACAGATTATTGTGTGGGTGTGTGACGGGGAGGAGAATGTCCTGCAAAATGTCCCTTATCATTAGGGACAGCTTATCGTAAGGAGACCACTGGGGTTCCTAAAATGGGTGACATCCATGACCGTTCTTAAGATCATAGTTTGACTTCTGTACAGAATTATCAGAAGTGATAGTAAACAGTCTTGGAGCCTAGGGAACTTCATGGAGATGATTCAGGAGGCTGAACTTTCTCAAAGTATCTGGACAGGCCCCATGGTTATGGTCATAATGTGAAACTCCCCTCCCACTCGCCCCCAAGCCCTCCATAGCGTCCACTGACCCCCTCCTATTTCCTGTCCACCTCGAGGAACAGGGAAGACCCCTCCTCAGTGGCTATGAGGCCTGAATGGTGGAGGCCTTGACAGCGCACAAGCCCCTTCCTCATCCGCTGAGGAAGCACGGCAAAGCCTCAAGAGAGTCATCAAACATTAACTCATACCTATTAAAAGAAATTGGAGGAAAGTTCATGTCCTCATATATTGTGAAAGACCAAATTCCCAAGGAGCTACACAATAAATATCCTGGCATTCGAGAGGTTTGGCCAGAAATGTTATTATTTGTTGCGGATATCGTCGCTCATTAGAGTCCCCCCAAAGAATGTTACGGTAAGCGTTTTGGATGTTTCGCCCACATCCCCCCATAGGTAGGAACTCTCCAGTGTTTTCTCCAGAGCTCTGGATTTGAAACCATGAGATCACGATTAGTCACGTAACGAAACTACGAAGCAATAGAGCTGATGCACTTGAATGCGCGCGTGTGTGTTTGTGTGTGGTTTATGTGTGATTATGCTGAAAGCTTCTTTTTCGATATTCTTTTTTAATTCTGGCCTGAAGCAGAGGCTTTTTAGCAGTTTCAGGACTTTGCGATCTATGCTTACGCTTATGCTAACTGATGCTAATTTTCAATTTTAATTGCTAAATACGGTCACAGCTCTAAATGTCCAAAATTAGACATTAGCTTTAGAAAGAATGTGTGTGTGTGTGTGTGTGTGTGTGTGTGTGTGTGTGTGTGTGTGTGTGTGTGTGTGTGTGTGTGTGT
>JBBPDB010053335.1:0-10860 GCA_037974465.1 Brachypetersius altus | reverse complement strand
ATTATACTGTATGAACACCCTTGGGTCACATCACCATACTGTCCCCCCCACTTTTAAATTGGCTGCTACGCCCCTGGATGTCACACATCTGAAACAAGCTAAATGTTATACAGAACATTGTTAACAACATGGAGAATGCCAAATCAATGTTATCCGGAGCAACTCGTCAACAGCAGCAGTGAGGCAAAAATGTCATATATAATACACAATCACCCTTTTAGGGCTTGGACCATTAACAGTGCAGCAGACTTTTTCCCCTCCTCCTGTGGTAGGATTGACTTGTGGTTGAGAAGAGGGAAGAAGCTTCTTGAAAATCTGATTAAAAAAGTTATAATAACATTTCACTTCTAAAAATTTGTTGGCAAAGGCGGTGTTAACTGTGAGTAATTACTGAGATGTAAATGTCATTTGTTTTGCTGAAATGCTGATTTTAATTTACACGATTAATAAAATGTTACGTAGTTGCACGTGATCATTTTTGAAGGTGTGTGCAACAGCCTGACACATTTTAATCATGACTGTATTCACGGAAGGCTCTGTTACACTGCAGTGTAAAGCTGGAGTCTGTGTGGCCCTGTTACACTGATGTGTAAAGCTGGAGTGTGTATACCTGTTACACTGCTGTTTGTGAAGCTTGTGCTCGCCTCGGTGTGGGTGTTCGTAGCATTCGTGGCTAACTGCACACCAACCTGATCCTAACACAGAAAAGGAAATCAAGTCGGTTCTCTGCTCTCTCTTTCTTTGAGCTCCCGTGTGTATTAACTAAACTGTTGACTAAACTCTGTGTTAACAAAGTCGCTGTTGTTCTACCTTCCCCTGCTTTTGCCACTGGTTTTAGTGCCCGATATGCCAACCAAACTATTAAGCGCCAGCTGCGTATGAACGGCACAGTTCAGTTCCCTCTCTAATTTATTGATCAGCAAAGTGTGTGCAAGAAAACCTGCCTTTCACACTATACTAAAGCTTTGTTTCAGTTGCTGTGCGTTCATGAAATCTTGTATTAACCGCACATCTTGGCGCGCGGAAGGTTTTATTGTAAAATCAATTTAAGTTCAATAAATGATGTATGTGGATAACCATTTTCTGGTTTCCATGCCTTTTTTGGGGTGGGGGTGTTGTAGCATAGTAGCATTCATTTTAAGGCTCATAGTTGATGCTATACTGGAAGAAAACAGTTAACAAACCAATTAATATCATTATTTGCAGCAGACTTATTAGACATTTACCCTATATTCCCCCAGTGTGTATACTCAGGATGGAGAATGATTTCTTGTCGCTGGGGACATTCTGATGTAGTGGTTGCTGGGCTACAGAACTCAAAACACTATATGGACAAAAGTATTGGGACACATCTGTTTTTCAGGGTTTGAGCTAGGCCACTCGCATCTAGGGAAGGACCGTCTTAATGCGTCAGCATATACTAGGACATTTTGGACAACGCTATGCTTCCAACTTTGTTTGGGGAAGACCTTTTACTATTCAGACGAACTTGACTGTCTCGCGCCTCAACCCCATCCAAAACCTTTGGGACAGGAACAGAGATTACGAGCCAGGCCTTCTCATCAAACATGTTTTGATGTTTCTATATATGTCTTGACATTTCTATAAATCATATTGTATAGACATACCTGACACTACCATACTAAGTTTCTCTTGCTTGACTAGAACCAAAATTTTGCATTATTTATTTCAGCCCTGTGTGTCAAGCTGCCTTCACTTTTCATAAATATCCACATTTTCTATTTTAGCCACTACTGACGACATACCTGCCACTAAAGATTTACTCATCGCTGTAAATGGTTGAAAATGGATGACACCTAGTTGCTCTGTCACTTTTCTGTCTCCCCTGTGACCACAGTGTTATACATACAGCTCCTAAAACTGCCTCTAGAAAATTCTAAATAATGATTTAACCATTTCAGCTTCAGGCAACTGACTGCACAAAATCTGATTTCACTGCTTGCAAAACAACATTTTACTGGGGAGATCTGCTGTTCACATCGCTTAATCTGTTTTACACCCCTAAAATACCTTAAATATTCTATTTTGTATCATGCACACTGTATCATGCACCACACTGACTGTAAGACTAGTCCGAAACCTTGAAAACACACACTGGTCGCAAATTGCATATGCTCTTGACCAGGGCTGTCTCTATTAATTACATCAATATTTTAGTAATCTAATGTTTAAATGCATTATTAAGTTTTATCAACAGAAAAAAAAACTATGGAAAAAACCCCAAACCATTCATAGCCATTAAAATGATTCCAAAAGACTTTATTGAAAAAAAAAAGATTCACAAGGACCTCAATAAAAAAATATCTAAAAAAAATACAGTGGCAGAAAAAATGCATATAAATGATTGTGTTCAACAAACTGTTTCCTACTGTAAGAGAATGTTAGGAAAATTGTAATCTATTATCATGCACAATGTCAGGAAACCATTGCATTTTAATCCATCAGTTGCAACAGTTCTAGTCTTGACACGGAACAGCAGATCAATATGGGTGCTAAAATCTATTTGTTGTTATTAATTAATGAATAACACTCATAGATGCTGGAAGAACCAGAAAACCTGGACATTCTGATGATCTTCTGTCCCTCAGATTTTCCTGACAGCTGCCACTACAGAGTGGGAATAATGTCACTCTCTCCAGAGCGGGAGGATTCGGAAGCTGGAGGATACAGTTGCCAGGTGACAGTTGCCAGGTGACTGTTTCTATGCAGAGAGATTATGTAAGCGAAGCAGTCAGGGGATGATGTAATGCGGAGGGGGAGGAATAACGGTCTTCTCACAGCACATTTATTTCTCTCAGGGAAGAGAGAATATGTTGAGAAGAAAAACATCTAAGAGAGGGGTTGAATGAGGGAGAAAGAGTGAGAGAGAGAGAGAGAGAGAGAAAGAGAATCAGCCATGGATGAAAGGAGCATAATAAAGGAAGATTAAAGCAGTGGGGAATCACACGCATAATGGGACAGGAAATAAATGTAAGAAATGGAAAATAATTAGGTGAAGGAGTGAGAGGAGGGAGAGAGAGACATCAAATCATTACTCAGATTGTACAAAAAAATAGCAATTTCATACTGGAGTAACAGCTCCTCTTTGGTTAGCATACAAAACATATACACAAAAAATACATTTAATTACTTTTATTACTGGAAGTCTCATGAAGAATTTCCAAAAAATAACTTTAGAGGGAAAAATGTCCTTAACCTTCAATGACAGTAAGTGTAAAGTTTCCTTTTGAAGCACTTTCATTTTCCAAGATTACAGATGAATGGTATTTTTAAAGTACACAAATGTTTGCCTCTGACACTGATTAACTTTGATGCTGCACAGTGAAACTGAGACAAACTGGTTGACAGACAGACGTACCTGATGCCTTATGACTTATGCCTTACGCCTCCAGTAAAAGCCCTGTCACTGAGGAGGAGAAGAAAAATCTGCCATTAATGAAGGTAATACAGAAGGAAAAAACAGGATCTAGCAACTGCAGCATTTTAGATAAATCTTTTAGATAAACTACAAACTTAGGGTTTAATGCTAAAATACATTAAAAGATATTTTTATTTTCCAGCTGTTAGGAGTGAGCTTTACACACACAGGGAAATTTCAAAGCTATGTGATGATTGATTACTCAACATGATTAGAGAAAGATTTGCATAAATTTGCATAAATGCACAATTTATGTGATAAAACTCCATAACGTTTTATACTATAATATTTTTATAAAGAAACACTGAATTGCTGAATTGAATTTGGTGTGTTCATCTTATTTATATTCACTTTAAGGAGGAAAACCACAACAAATGGCTGATATTACTCCATTACCACACATTGCTCATTTCCATTCACAGACCCTCCACATTTTCCAGCACAGCCCCTCAGAACCTCTCAATGGGTTTGAAATTTAAGTTAAAGAACAATGATATCCATACCCATCCATATACACAAGAATATCCATCATTTATTGTGGCTTTCCACACCGTGGGTAGAGGATGACTAAAAACCTGCAGCACCAAAAGGCACCTGTTATCAATAACATCACATCTGCAGGGTGGACCAACAGGTTAGATATCTTTAAAGGAGTGGACAGTAAGGGGACACAGCTCAGAAGCACGGCTGTGTGATGAAATAAAATAACAACTAATTTGCACCCACTTGTCCTGTGTTGAAATTGCTTTATAATGTGAAACTGGGAAAAAAAATTATCAAAATGTGATTTGTTTTTACAGACTGACTGAATAAAAAATAAACATGTATTTACCCTCACCCTCCTTGGCATCATCTGGAAGAAGTGCATCTTGCCGGTTAGCAAGGACGAAGGCCAGTGTGGCAAGGATAGCAGCGTCCAGCACCCCCAGCAGGGCTAGAACATAAGCCCAGTGAACAGTGCAGTTCCCTGGAGAGAAACTGGACACACTCTCCCCACACAGCGCCCGCATCTCAGCACACTCCCACGAGTCAGGAAACAACACACATGCAAGGGCCAGACAGAAACCTGCAAAAAGAGACAGGGACACAGCATGAAGTCCTATCTCAGCTACACGGGTGCAAAATACTTCAATAACTTAACTTGGCTATTATTTAAAGATTTTTTTAAGATTTTTTCTCTTTCTCTAGCCAGTTAAATTAGCCTGTCTTTCTTTGATGTTTTTTTTTTATTATTATCCAAACGTACATCCATATTAGTGACAAATGAAACTGCCCACAACTGATACTTTTTGACGTTATACTAAAATATATTTGTGCTTGCAAACAAGGGTTTTCCCACTAAGTAGTAAGTCTTTTTTTGTTAGAGGGTTCAAATACTTATTTCACTCAATGAAATGCAAATCAGTTTCTATCTTTTATTTAAAGGTATTTTTTCAATTTTCCTTTTGATGTACTATCTATCACTGTTAAAATAAACCTACCATTAAAATGATACTGCTCTGAGACTTTTCATTTCTTTGTCATTGGACAAACTTACAAAATTAGCGAGGGATCAAATAATTATTTCCTCCACTGTAGGAAGGAATATTCTATAATATTTCAGGAATGCCCCCCCCACCCCCCACCCCGGTTCAGGTTTGGTAGAGAAGGTAAATCTCTCTCACCTGCAGTCAGCTGGAGCCAAGCGCAGATTTTATACACAGTGGCTGCATTGCAGAAGCGGAACAGACAAAGACAGCCCACGCTGGCCCACACCATGGTCAGGGACATACAGACCAGTACAGCTGGTGACTGGAAGGAAGGCAGAGGGGTCAGGGTGCGCAGGGACCCCCTGCAGTCTGGCACAGGCCATTCTGACTCAACACACACCTCAAACAGTCCCAGTGTCCCAGTCTGAGGGGGCGTCCCTCCACCTTGATAGTGCAGCTCCCGTGTGCCCACCCAGGACGGCTGGATGAGGATGACCACCTCGATAACAGCGAAGCAGAGTGTGCACACGGCCCACAGGACGCCCACTGCCCGCGCACTGCGCATAAACTCCGTCTGGTACAGACGAGCCACCTCTGTTGCATGGGGTTGCATGACCTTCATACAGGCCTGAGAAAAAGACAGCTCTGTTCATTAGAAGGGTGCACATTTTATGGAGGTCAGCTAATTGTGCAAGTTTACCGGAAATAGCTGTAATTCATTATATGAGAATGTTTCAACCTCTCAGATCCTTGTTTGACTGATATACACCCACTTTATATCAAGTTGCACAAGTACAACACACACACTAGTACGACTGTCGCTGCTCTGAATGATTCATCGCCCAAAAAAGACCTGCTCACGGGCATGGGGGTCATGGGGGTTGTGATCACCTTTGGGGATACCAACAAATGCAGACGAACAGACCACTGGTATTTGTAAACTATAAAGTGTATGTTACATGGAGCTGTTAAAATGGATAACTAGTGAAGACAAGTGACTAGTGAAGGTGTCCAGGATAGGGAGTATATGTGAAAGACCACTGTTCTAATTGTTTTGTATTGTCTTATGAAAAAACAAGGTCTATACTGACAAAAGGAAGCTTAGTTTCAAGACTTCAGGTACACTTTTTTTCAGGAAAACTTTGACGGTATGGATCATGCTGCAGTGACATTTAAATGTTTTTGTCTTACCTCATCCATTCTAATAACGCAGCAGGAACAACACTCTATATAACTTCAACATCACAACCATGACAACTTCAAATGAATGCTTTTGTTTTTTGTTTTATTTTAAGTAGGAAACTATCTGTGTGATGATAAGCTGTGTGTTTGTGGCCTGATAAAATATGTAGGGGCCCAAAACTTCCATAGTTTGAGGCAGTAGGCAAATACTATTTAAGATAAAAAATATACCAGTTACTGACTTACAAAGTGGAATTTTTTCCTACACCAGCTAACCTTAAATTTTCAGTAATGGATCAGGTATTGTGCTACAGTCCAGGGCAGGTCAAATTTGGGATTTCAGATCATGAACAGCCCTTGGACCAATCAGGGTGATGAACTTTCAACCAATGAAAGAGGGATATGGATGTACCCTTCTGGTCAAGTCTTTCTCTTCACATAGATTTACATAGATGTCCTCCTTTTAAAAAATTGCCTGTGGCTGTTCTTCATAAACATCACTCTTTCATGTGTACATGCATAAGGAATAACGTCAGCCTGAGAGTCTAAGCCCCGGATTAAAAGAAAAAGTTGTTGACGGCCTCCATGAAACAGGTTAAGATCCCTTTGTCAGTCACATAGACAGGACGCAATACATGCGGTCCTAAACTTCTGTGAACTGATACTTTTTGTGATGTCATGAAAAGGATTTATGTATAGTAGATCCATCCACTCAGAAGTTTAGTCCATCAAAGTTTCAGACTCTGGACTGTTTAGGCTATTTGTATGAGGCAGCCAATCAGGGCAGAGGATATTTACACAGATATCACCTTTAAAGACACAGTAACAAACAACTGCCTGCTTAAGCGAGCTTGGATAATTGTCATGTAAAAATGAATGATTTCTGCATAAATCCTCACAAACTTGCTAAGGTCCTCATAAGAGGACCTTAGCAAATAAGAATTCATTTTAAGAACAATGCAGGATTAATGCCCTTTAAAACAGTGAGAACACATGCAGTGGGTTTGCATTTTGAGCATGCATGAAAAAGGGGAGTCCACTGAATTAAGGAATTCAGTGATGCAGAGTAAGGAGCAGAACAGCAATAACAAGAACAAGAAGAGGCCAGGGGAAAACATGACGCTCATGGTGATTAGTAACAGGGTCTGTGTGAGGATGTTTCACAGGCAGAGCTGAAAGGGAGAGATGTGATGACACTGACTGAGGAAAAAAAAAGACGACACAAACAAGCCAGTCATGTGAATGAACCGATGAGGGTGATAAGATGATGAAGGGACGATGAAAATCACCTCTCTCTCTCTTCCGCTGACCGCTCTTCTGTGACTCTCCCTCTCTCTTAGGAAGCAGGAAAAAAACAGGCTACGTCAAAAAAAATCACATCAAAATTCAGTTGCAATAAGCCACATTACAGGCGACCGCGGGAGTGTGAGGAAAAAAACTGAGAAAATGAAAAGAAGGGAGAGATCTTGTCCTCCACCTCCTCCTTGTGGGTGAGTGATGGCAGTGATGAACGACGTTAACAGCAGGCCCACATCACAGGAGCTGTATACACACACACACACACACACACATAGAGGGATGGTGAGAAGCAAAAAAGGGAGGGAGGGGGAGAGAGAAAATGAGGAAGCATAGAGCTTTTCTGCTATAAGGGAGGGGGAGTTCATCCAATCACATTGACTCTCCTATCATAAAAGCAGAGCAACATCACAGCAGTGATGCAGAGGTAATTCTTCAGTCATTTTAAGCAGTATGGAAGGAAGGAGGAAGAAAATAGTGGAAGAGCATGTAATAGATCAGTATGACCAGTATCAGCATGAAGAAAGGAATGCAAGAGAGACAAAGTGTAAGAGAGATGGGTTTGATCTATTCATCTGAATGCAGTAAATGCTTATAGAGGGCAAATAATCAAATTACACAATTTCCCCCTCAACCCAAATGTAATTAGCCGAGACATCTGTCTGAAATTCATTTAGTTTTGCACTGGGGCTACGAGGTTAATATAGCTTACAATGAATGGAAGCTTTTACTTACCATGGTGTAAGCTGCATGCCCGAATCATCATACACTTTCCTCAAACGCCAAATGTGCTTTTGGCCTAAAAGTAACGTCGCGTTAAGTGCAGTATTCTGTAGCTCAACTGTGTCTTACGGCGTCACCGTATTATCTCTCAGACCCATCGGTTTGATAGATTTTACAATTTTAGATCATTTTCATGTTTTTGCTCACAGTACTCGCTCACTGCAATATCCAGCAGGCATTTTGCAAATATGCCTTACAACCAAATTACTTCAGAATTGCTTGCCTGTGAAGACACGAAGTTCGTAGTGCAATTGAGGTAGCTGTAGTACTCATATCCAACCAGCATGTTTTCCGTTCAGCCTTAAAATGCGAGGTTATGTTCGGACTGTAGTACAAAAAATGTAACAAAAATCATCGCAATGAACCTGAAGCACCAAGATAACGGTGGAATAGGATCTTTGCTCTTCATTATCTTTCCGCATCTGCAAGTTAACGGAAACAGCAATTCAAATGTGTTTACCCCTACCTTACATTTACTCCTCGACAATAGCTACTCTTTAATTTGAATTACGTGGCCGTTTTAATTCGTGAAACAAACTTTAACCTTAAACTTCTTAATTTACCTTAAAATTAGATTTAAGGCACGTGTGTGGAACACCTTAATCATGTAGTTAATTATTCTACAAGGAGTACTGTAAAAAAAAAAAAAAGTGGCTCATGTGTGAAGACACCATAGAACAGAGTGGACTGTGTAAAATTCTCAGCATTGAACCCATTCACCAAGTGAATGCAGTGCCCAGGGAGCAGTGTGTGGGGACAGTATTTGTACCTCAGTAGTGCCATTGGAAATCCTGGGATGCCAACTCACAACTTTTAAATCACAGAGGCAACTCCACCAGGCCACCAAATACAATGTTTGAGGAAATGATGTATGTGTGTAAATGATTTGTCTGCTGAATATCAGCATGCAGAAGACAGTAGCGTGAGTAGCATGGCGCCACCTTTTCACACTACGGTGTGAAACCGTGTACGCATGTATGTATGTGCACCAGGCTCCAGTGTAGTGATAACCAGTCTGAAAGGCCACATTTACCCATATAATAACTTACGCATAATTAAAGTATTCTTTGCATTTTTTTTTTTATATTAACCATACAAAACCACCAACAAACACAGAACAACAAACACTGGATGTTTCTTCACAATTATGAACAGTTACACACAATAACAATGAGGGTAAAGAGAAAACTTTTATATTTAAAATGTATTGGGTACCAAAGTTTACAAAATCATAGGTTACAATGTTAAGAGCCCATAACAGATATAAAAGAAATATATTTAAAAAGATTACAAGAACACAAATTCAAAAAGCTTAACCGAA
Organism: Brachypetersius altus; assembly: GCA_037974465.1. Taxonomy (NCBI): domain Eukaryota; kingdom Metazoa; phylum Chordata; class Actinopteri; order Characiformes; family Alestidae; genus Brachypetersius; species Brachypetersius altus. Next base: position 1,370 of record JBBPDB010053335.1, on the reverse strand, counting down.
CTACCGTTTGTTTAAGGAAATATTGCACTATTTATTGCTTTAGTCAGGTTGAGTGGTCAGTGCTGGATATCCTACTACCTTTATGGTTTTGGTGAACATGTTAATACACCTTTTTTTTCAAAAACAGGAACATCCTGTGTTATATCGTATGAATAACTGCATGCATTAAGAATACTTGAATGTTTGGCTGGTGTTTGCTCTGATGTTCTTAGCACCATCCTAGCTTATATTCAAACTACTTGATTTTGTTTTTCATAAGTATCAGAAAAGTTCGTTTTTTTGTGCAGTAAAGATGGAATAAATAAAACATATTTAGGAGGATTTGTGACAGGATACTAGTTTGTGAAAATGCTATCCAGCTTGGCAAATGACATCAGTTTTGTCAAAGATCATCACACACTGCATGTGTCAGGAGAAAAGTGTGATCTCTTTCTTATGCATGCATACGCACAAACACACACACATGCGCACGCACACAACTCTGAATAAGTGTGGGTCTCCTGCTGAGAGGATGGTGACAAGAGTTTGGGAAGGAAGACAAATGGTTTCTCACACACATGGTTCTGTGCACGTACGTGCACACACTGTGACCCATCTCATTTCAGTGCCTTCCTATGAATGTTTTTCTGCTGGTTTAGTTGATGGGGGGCATTTCCTCCCCAAATTTGGCAAGATGAGCAGCATTCTTGACTTCGTACAGCACCTACATATAAACACATGTACAAAGGGTAGAGAATGCTTACTGGCTTGTTGAGGACAAAAAGTTAACAGTAACATACAGCTAAAGCAGCAGCTATTATAATTCATGCATATTAAAGCTGAACCCACCTTGTTGTGGATGTATGACTCGCAGGAGTAGCACCAGACGGACAGGTCAGCAAAGCTGAGAACAAGAGGATGACCGGAAACCTGGCCATGGGTCACCATGTGCTCATTTACGAAGCGCCCGCATAACACCTGCACATGTGCCAGACAAAACAGACACAAAATCAACCTCTGTTCTGTTCTTAACGGCACTTAAACCATTCAAAGAATGATGCAAAATGGTCATTGCTTAATATAGAGAAACTATTACCAGATGTAATCTGTACATTTTCTATGCTTAATAAACACATACAAAACCCAAAATCCTTTAGCTTCAGTATAACACAGGATAGTATACAGTGAGGAACGTAAGTATTTGAAAACCCTGCGATTTTGCAAGTTCTCCCACTTAGAAATCATAGAGGGGTCTAAAATTCATATTGTAGGTGCATTCCCACTGTGAGAGACAGAATGTAAAAAAAAAATCAGGAAATCACATTGTATGATTTGTAAAGAATTTATTTGTTTTGCACTGCTGCACATAAGTATTTGAACACCTGGCAATC
>JBBPDB010053279.1:0-10862 GCA_037974465.1 Brachypetersius altus | reverse complement strand
GATTCATGTTTGTGGCTGTAATGTGACAAAATGTGGAAAAGTTCAAGGGGGCCAAATACTTTTGCAAGCCACTGTATCTATAGAATTAATATCTCACATTTGTGTTTCATGGTGTGTGTGATTTGATTTTATATTGCTCTTGTCTCTGTGTCTCAGTCATAACATGAGCAGTTTCCTCCGGGATAAAGAAAGCTTTCCGCTCCCGATTCTGATCATTCATGAGACCTTGACAAAGTCTATCAGGGTGGTCTGTATATGCAACCACAAGTTAGGTTATATGCAAAACCACCAGTAAAACTACATGTACAGTGAACCGTAATTATGATTTAAAACAATGGTAAATCCGTAAAAAAAAAAATCCTGCATATACATTCTCTGCTATACATGTATAATAAATATGTATTTTAGACCAAAACCTCTTTTTAGCAATGTCTCAGGCATCAGGCAGTGTATTCATAATCATTTCATGTAATAACTCTGAGGGGGAGCTTTCAGAGGCATGGTTCCATTCACCACCACTGTAAACAGCTCTGGCTGTGAAAGTTTCTCTAGAACAGATCATTTCACTTCAAACCACCTTGAATGACTTTGTTTACATAATAACCGGTTAATTATGCAGAAATAACTATTAAAATAATGTGAAAGTTGCAGATTGAGGAAATAAATAGCACACAGGTCCTCTGGGATTAAGGTACACAAAAAAAAGTGCTAAGCAATAAAACATCCAAATGGAAACGACAGAGGAGGAAAAGTGTATACTGCTTTATTCAAATGCAGATCCAAAGCAAGCAGTGAAATGCAAGGCACTCACAATATCATGAGCTCAGATTCGTAGCGCACCAGAGCGTTCTTCTCCTGGACCAGTTTAAACCACTGCTGCATCAGACTGGGGTCGTCCTTCTTCCCCATCCCTGCAGCAAGAGCAGAGAGATCAGAGAAGGGGAGAGGGAGAGTGGGACCATGCAGCAGGAGGACTAGGGACAGGCAGTGAGAGGCATATTCTATCTGTATCAAGAACACACTAATGATCCGACTTAAAATATGGTTAATACTGAGAAACATGCACAGAGGAGGCCAGAGATAAATATACATAACACAGTACACCTCCCCTCTCTCACACACACACACACACAATCTCTCTCTCTCACACACACACACACTTTCACACACTACACCTCCCCTCTCTCATACACACACACACTCTCTCACCAACACACCACACACACACACTCACTCACTCTCTCTCTCTCTCTCTCTCACACACTCTCTCTCTCTCTCACACACACTCTCTCTCTCTCTCTCCCTCACACACACACACTCTCTCTCTCTCTCTCTCACACACCCACACAAAGCACTTTCCTAAATGAAAGTCCTTTTTTATTTCCTCTGTAATACTGGCTTAGGCCAGATCTCTTTTTAAAGGGCCAATATCCTACATTTTCCCTTTCAAGTCCTCTTACAACATTTATATGTATTTATATGTATTTATATGTTATAGCTTCTTTTAGCATGATGATTTTGCAACCTTTCCTTATTTTACAGAATTAAACAGGCTGTTTAATTTAAGACTAGTGTGCCACAGTTGTCTTGCGATGTGCCTCAAATGAAAAACAGCCCAGGACTGAAACTCCCCTGATAAGGACTTCAAACTTTAAACTGCTGTTAGCTTCCAGGGTAGAAACTAGATTTACACATATTGACTGGACATTATATATAGAACTACACATACTGGGGAGTACATTTTGAAACTTTAACAGCGTTTACACACTACATTAAACTATTTTAATATGGGCCCTTTAATGCCAGTGATTACAATGACAATCCATGCACTTGTGCCATGACCATGCAGTACAACGAGGGAGGGAGGGATAGAGAGAGGGTGAGGGAGAGAGAGAGAGAGAGAGAGAGAGAGAGAGAGAGAGAGACAAAGAGAGACAAAGAGAGACAAAGAGAGAGATACAGAGAGAAAAAGGAGAGAGATACAGAGAGAGACAGAGAAAAGAGAGAAAAAGGAGACAGAGATACAGAGAGAGAGAAAGAGAGAGAGGGGAAGAGAGAGAATGAGAGAGTGAGAGAGGAAGTGGAGAGAGAGACAGAGGAAGACAGGAAGAGGAGAGAGGCAGGAGAGGGAGACAGTGAGGAAGAGGAGACAGAGAGAGAGAGAGAATGGGGGAGTGAGAGGAGACAGAGAGAGATAGGAAGAGGAGAGAGAGAAAGAATGGGAGAGAGAGAGGAGACAGAGAGAGATAGGAAGAGGGGAGAGAGAAAGAATGGGAGAGAGAGAGGAGACAGAGAGAGATAGGAAGAGGGGAGAGAGAGAGAGAGAAAATGGGAGAGAGGTGGGAGAGGGAGAGAGTGAGAGGCAACAGAGATAGAGAGGAGGTGGAGAGAGGAAAAGAGAAACAGGCGCACTTAGCTGGTGGAGCGGAGGCTCGTGCACTATGTAAAGGAAAAAGACGGTACAGACGTAAACAGAGTGGTCGTGCTCTGTGCCTTTGGCTCTAGCTGCGCACAGCAGGGAGAGAGAGAGAGAGGAGGAAGAAAAGGAGAAGGAAAATAAGCGTCTAGATAAGCGACTGAGGTGGTTAAAATGGTTTCTTTAATTCAGATTGTTAAAGGGCCACAGGCGGAACCTGCACAAGAGGGGGGTTCCGTTACCTTCTGAGGAACAACAAGGACAGAGGGAGACGGGCCTTCTACGAGGGGAACCAAGAAAAGGTTCAACTACGACCACAGACAGACAGAGAGAGAGGGATAAAAACACAGGAGGAGGAATTTAGGGACACAGGAACACAGAGAAGAAACGAGTGGAATAAAAGAGTGAGCAGGAGATGGAAAGGAATGACTGTGGTTTTGACTGAGGCAGGAGGCCACTGGCTGTGGAAGCAAAAATCAGAGCTTGAAATGCATGATGGGAACCTGATCCCAGTTCAGACTCGTCCAGAAATCATTTCTCAAGTGAGTGTCAGAATTCACATTCGGGGTCTTAGAATCTTCTCCAACTTCACAATTTGCACTTCGCTCTGCTTTAGGTTTAACTCTCAATACTTTATACAAAAATGATTTATTCAACTAACTTTGCATCCAGTTAACAATGTATTATATCTGCATTTGAGTTTTATGTGAATAACATGAAATAAAAAAACAGATGTGTTAATTACAATTAATTAGTTAATTAAAGAATTAAATAAATCAAACTGTAAAAAAAATGTATTTATAAAAAATGTGATATTTTCCTTTCTTCAATTCAATGTTTGATGCTACTATTTTAACATTTTGAATCCCTCAGACATATACTGTAAATATTGCAGTACTGCTAAGAAATACAAGCACTGAAGGGCAAAGACATATGGAATTCTGTGTAAAGGCCTCTAAATGCACATGTTCTACAATGCTTGTGTGGTTCTAATGCATAAAATAGCTTTTAACAAACATTTGTCTTAAACAGATCTGACTAAACTGCCACATAAACATTTATTAAAAAATCCAAATTAGGACAACCTCTACCTGGATTAGCAATACAGAGATTATTTCTATAGGGATACAGGTGCTTTACATTGAATAAAATGCAGATATTGTATTTAGGGGTGCCTAAACAAGATCTAATCTACGCGCAGTATCCATTTTCTGATATCAGTATGCATCCTTACTTTTAATAGTGAGCATTAACTGTACTGTTTCATTTGCCAGTGAGAAACGCTGACCATGAAATAGATGAGATGAACAGAGATGAAGTCAAACGTGCACTTCTTGTTGGTGTCCCTGACTGTACAGTCCCAAAAATGTTTATATAATAGTCTAACTGAAAAATCATGTATCTGATCTATTTTTTTACCCATTATCAACCACACACACACACACACACTCACGCACATGTATATATTTGTCAGGACACTCCCTTCTCTTGTGCAATACTAAGCAGTGAATCTGACCCTGACCTTAATCTCAGAAACCAAAAGACAATAAAAAAAAAAGCATGTTTTTGGAAGGACCAGCAAAATGTCCCCCCTTCTACAGATTTTAATGAGGACATTTGATCTTCACAAAGAGATACGTCTACATACACACACACACACAACTACACATGGGCACACAAACATACACAAAACTATGCATAGAGACACACAGAACAAACACAAGCAATAATGGCACCGAATGATGCTGGTGTTCACAAAGCAATATCTTCTAAGAAATGTGAGACTTTCTGTGAACAAAATTACTCAACTGCCCCCAACAGCACCCACCCTGGTGCACAGCTATCTAAAGCTAAAAGGCAAGATCATGCCAGAAGCTAAAGCCACAGTGAAGCAGGGTTATAGCTTTGTTAAGGAGTGTTAACTAAGCACACCTCTCTGTCTCTGTGGAAGGGAGCTGGTTTGCTTGTTAGCACTATTAATCTGAAGGGCTCGGCTTGATAAGCTACATACCACCCAGGTGTATGTCCAGAAGGTCGGAGGCACTAGAGTCTTCCCAGTAGTCTATAACAAGGACACACCAGTCAGTAAACAACCATCCAAGGTCACGCACACACACACAAAGCCAAGGCCCAAACACACGGCCCTGGGCTCTGTGTGTGGCCTCTCCAGCTGACCAGTAAGGCTGAAAGAAATGTAAGCAATGCTTTGAGGTGCTCATGAAACATTTAATGATTCTGATGAATTGAGGGACTGAGGTAATATGATGAACAAGGGCAGTATTACAGTATTCAAAGTAAGAACATTAAAAAATTCCAGTGCTTTACACGACCTGATACTGTCAGGTACCTGCTTCTCCTCTGAGAGCCTTCTCCACAGCAATGCCTTTCTCCTCCAACTGCCTCTGCTTTACTTCTACCTGCTCCAACTGCCGCTGGATTATCTATAACACACACACACACACACAGTAAAAACTAACTGATCAAATAGCAGCTGTAGCTCCCACACCAGTTAAAATTTGAACATAAATGTAAGTTTTTATAATCTTATAAACAAAGCATCTAACCATAAGCTTGGGTGAAAATGTCTAAGTCAATATAAGCAGTGAACCTGATGTCAATATATGGATTTATTTACCATTTTAGTGAAATTCAAACTTGAAAAATGTTTAATCACAATCATTTACTGTCATCATTTATGGGATGTCTGTTGTTAATGTGTTTGAACTACTTAGTTGTGCTGTGTAGCAAAATGTGGCTGTATTTATTTAGTCATTTCACGCATGTTAGTTCATAGTTCAAGAGTTGTTCAAAAACTGTAGCAATAAGGAATGAGTGAATCTGCCCAAACTTGTAAGGCACGATCTCCACATTTCGCATCTTGAGAACCTAGACCTGCGTTTAATAGCTTTCTAGTCAAAGTCCAGTTTTTCATTCTTCAGCATGAATGTACACCAAACATATTTAGCAGAAAACTACAAATATGCATCAACCACTAAATATAATATTAAATTATTCAGTATTTATTTCAGCTTCTGAGATTTTCTGCAGAGATCTGCAGGGACAGTCTCAGAAATCAGCTGCACAAAAATCAGGGGCACAAAAGTATAGAATGGACAAATTAAAGACTGACAGATTGTGTTTACGGCTTATGTGTACATTTCTGCTAAATATGTCTGTTTCTTATGTAAAGCTGAAAAAACTTTTTTGTTTTTCTCTTTCTCTTTATTTTGCACTATTGTGGACACACACACACACTCACCACACACATACTAAAACACACCTGAGCGCGGTGCAGTCTCTTCAGCTCCTCCTGCTTGGCCTGCCTGCGAGCAGCTCTTTGGACTCGGCGGGTCAGTTTGTTGTCCAGCTCCTCCTCTGCTTGTGTTTTCTGAAAGAGCGTGGAAGACAGGCTTATACTGGAGGGGTCGGGGAACACCACCCACACCCCCACCACCTCAGTCGGGCACGAAGACTCTCGGTTCCCCACCTTGGCCGGCTGCCGAGACTTCACTTTGCGTTTCTATTGGGCAACAGAGCCGAGAGGCAGGCTGAATGCTGACTACTCAACCAGTGGGAGCTAAATGTGGGCAGGCTGTGCGAATGGGAAATGCCGGCACTACCTTAACAGCATACGTTCTCCTGAAGGCCAACGCATGGGGCACGTAAGCAGACTTGGGAGACAAAAGTCTGAATTAATCAGGTATATCAGAATCAACAAAACTGTTGACTAGTTCTAATAAAAAAGCACAAACGACCACCTGCAGAACAACCTGCAGATAATACAGCCACCAAACTCCTAAGAGCATCTTATAGCTCTACAGCACAACGCAGAACTACTCACGCATCATCTACACCAGACAATGCACTGCTTTGCTAAGACACCATGTTATACCTCCTGATGCTCCTCCACTTCATCTTCCTCTTCGTTAATTGTTTGTTTCCGAACATCAGACCTGATGATGTCAGACAGCTCTTGACTCAGCTGAGAACACACGGCAGTTTAGCTCCCAACGAAAACAACATTCTCAGTTCATCCACCCCACTCTACACCAGTCTAACCCTAAAGGAATGTAATGCGTATTTATTCTTTTCAGACACGGGTCTTGCTTTCTGAAAAACTGTGACCAGCTGCAGTTCTCTGCACACAGTACTGCAAAGGGAACTTAAAGCAAACAAGAGGAGAAAAGAAGAGAACAAGGGAAAAAGGAAAAAAAGGTACTCATGAGCCCAAGTGAGTGAGGGAGTCTTACCTGACCCCTGAGAGGAGATCTCTCCAATACAGCATTGCAGGACAGATCTGAGTCTTCAGAGAGGCTTAGGGTCTTCTTAAAGCACAAGTCTAGAAAATATTTTACAAATGCCTCGTTAGGAGCTTAATTGTGGAATTGCAGTCTTTGTTTTCTGATGAAGGAAAAGAAAAAGACTAAAATGAAGATAAATCCCTCTATAAGTGCACCACATTACATGCTGTTTTTAGGTGTTATCTCATGGCCCTGGGGCTGGATTCTTAGAGGTCACTAATGGCGGCCTATCCTAGAACAGAAACCATCCAAATGCATCATTTTCAAAAAGGACAGAATATCCTAAGATAGTTTATTTATAATACTGAGCTAAAACTTAAAGGGAAGGTGACATGTGAGTGGTTCTGTTATGTGCCAGACAGTGTTCTGGTATACATGCAATCAATGGGATGCAGACAGACAGCGTTCTGGTATACATATACATATACAACCATTGGGAAGCGACTGATGATGTCAATGTCCTTGAAATAAGGTAAACAAGGAAACTACACTTATATTTTTTCACTTGTTTCCTATAGATGCACAGGTACCTGATTGTTTTTGTTACAGCACATATGCGCGCGCACACACACACACACACTCCACGAGGGAGACTGTTTTGTGTACATAACCACACAACAGCAGGGTCTTACGAATGCACCTATGTTTGCATGCACCAGTTGTGTATTTATTATACAAAAGGCTAACAAACACTTTGCATAAATATGCGACCACAAGGTATGATGTATGAAATGAAACATGTTTAGTGCTGTGGGAAATGTTCATTTGTGATGATATACAGTATATTAGAGAGTGGAGAAGACTACAGGGCAATAGTAAACTAGGGGTGATGGATAAGAGGTGCTTCTCATTAATGATGCTGTGCATCTTTGTTCACCTGTAGTTCTGCTGAGACCAGACACTCTCTTCCTGCTCTCCACTTCAGCAGCAGCTGGCAGAGTTCCTGCTAGTGCTGCCGTCTCCTTCCTCTTCTTCTCTTTCTTATAGCCGGAGAAGACGCTTTTCCACAGGGACTTATGCTTGACGGATTCCTGCTGTGTTTCTCCACTCTTTTTGCTCTTCCGTGGTGAGAACAGTGAGCTTCGTTTCTTCTCCTTCTCCTCTGCCCCTCCCTTGACCTCGGGCCTCCGCAGCCACACTTCAGCTCCGCCCACCTGCAGGGGCCCTTCTGATAATGTCCTTCTGCTCCTGTCCTTCCTAGCAGCGGAGGGGCCAGGGGAGTTGGGTGTGTTGTGGTCCATGAGGCTAGCTCTTGGTGGCAGCTGATTTGATGCTGCATGACCGGCTTCATCTGCAAAACAAATCCCCAACTCATCAGGAGGGAGGCTCTGGGCTCTACCCAGGCCTGACTGGAGCATATTCTTCTTCAGCAGGTCCGGATGAGACCCAGAACTCAGCAAAACCTCCCTCTCTAAGGCAGGGCGCACTGCTATTGGGTTGCGGCAGACTACAGGTGGGCTGCAGGGAGGCGTCAAAAGGTCTGAGGCTGACTCTGAAACTCTGTAATTGGTTTCAGTGCTGTTGGTAGCAGCATGGGATATCAGGCCTCTCTCCTCTTTAGTCACATGACCCTCCAAAGTGATGTTGAGTCTGTGGACTGCCGAACAGCGGCCCACCACTTCCCCCAGCACGGCCTCCGCCTCCTCCGCTTCTGAGGTGTGTGACCGACCGGACGAGGAGTGTGTGTGCATGCTTTCGTTTTCTGTCTGAGAAGGCGTCTGGGTGCTGCGTGTGCATGTGCCTCGAGTGTGTGCGCCTGAATTTGAGTCACATTTGTGAGAGGTGTGTGATGGCGAGTCAGAGGAAGATGTGTAAAGCGATGCTGTGTGTATATCAGAGGTGTAAAACGTGTCTCCATCGCTAGAGGTAGAGCCGCCATCCATATCCTTCAGATCCCTCGGCAGAGGAGTCAGCCCCAGACTTTTCCTGATCTCAGCACTCTTCATCCAGAACTCCTCTATCACCTCCGACCTCTTGCTCACCGCGTCCTCTGGTGTCACGGGCAGGTCTGACGTGGGTGTAAAGGTGTATGTAGAGTCTGTGAAGGGTGTATACAGGCTTTCTGAAGGAAGAGAAAAATCCCGATCGGGGGAAAAGTGCTCCATGTCCTTTGAGTCATAGCATTTAGCCTCTCTGTGGAAGCCGGATTTTAATTCAGACTCATCGGGATGCTCCTCGGAGGACTCTGGAAAAAGGTGAAAGACAAACGTGCAAAGAGTTACAGAGAACTAGGACATCTTGCCAGAAAATGTATGCTATGATGGAAGAGATGTCATGCCAAGAAGCAGAGGAGAATGAAGCATGAAGACAGGTAAGGGCAGCAAACAAAATAGCAAACAAGCGCAAAGGAATCTGACTGCATTGAGGAAGTCAGATTCCTTCTCATGTAGTTTTTATAAACCTGCCACTGACTTGCAATATTCGCTGTATTTTTCTCTGCAGTTACAGTTACTTCAGGTAAGGAATACTAATGAGTACACAGCATTACTGAATCTCTTATCATTTTTACTTAATTCACTGTTTTCTTCTTGTTTTCTTCTGTTATTACATGTCATGAAAAAACACACATTTTGAATGAAGTCCTAAATTCTCTACTTTTCTGTTAGTATTCTAAATCTGTATTCCTTTTACAGGGACTGCACCCTGCCTCATCAAGTGGGTTCAACAACCTGAAACACAGAAAAGTTATACACTCATGTATTATGTGTTCTTGCGAGTTGTCTCATCTGTTAAATGTACCAAGTTGTTATATGTACAAAAACAAACAAACAAGTAAATAAATATAGATATTAAAGAAAAAAAAGAAAAAGAAAATATTATTAGAAAACAGTTTGAAAAAAAGAATGTATACATAAAATTGCATTCACCATAAAAATGAAAAGAAAGAAAGAAAAAAGGAAATGTTTTCTGTGAAGAATTTGCTACATTTTAGTAACAAAACAGCTAATAGGCATTGATGGTGTTTCTTTGCATTTCATTTTTTAGTTTTTAAACATTCTAAGAACATTCTCTTCTGAATAACGAATTTTTAAATGAATTTTGTTTGGCTAGAAAAGTAAAATAAGCAAAATGCAGGGGATCAATGACTCAAGCGACTGCAGCAGAACTTATAAAAAAAGGGAAATAAATGACTGCACCGCAAAATAAGACAACCCACACCGAAATGCTGCGCGGGCACGCGACTGCTCATGCAGTAACAAATACATTTGAAATGTAAAAAATGAATGCGCAACAGAAATAAAAGTGAGTTGCTCATCATCGCCTGAGGGCAGGGCTACCTTTAATCACACCTGCCTCCTCTTCATCTAGCCACACCCCCGAACGCCGCTCACTCTCCCAAGGGCTGTATTCGCCCTCTAACCACACACACACACACAAATGAGTAAACACAGACACAAACACACATACACAATAATGCAAGTAACACCCACCAAACATACACCCACATCAGCATTAAGCCCAGTACAGACAAACAAGCCTGACAAAGTGTCAGTAAACACCACACATATATGTGCAAACACCCAATGTAATCAGAATGCAAGAGAGAGAGAGAGAGAGCGAGAGAGAGATAGAGAGACTACAAGCCAGACTATTCTTTAATCAAATAGTTTAGATTCTTCTTGAAAACTTTAAAGTACTCCAAGGACACTCGTCCCCTCGGCAACTTAACAGATAAATAAAAACAGCAGCATAAGTTTCCTACCGTCACTAGATTCTTCCTCGGCATTCTCCTCTTCTTCAGAAACCTCTTCCTCTTCCCCTTCCTCTCCTCGTTCTTCCTCATCATCCTCTTCTTCCTCCCCCCTTTGCTCCGCCTCTCTGTCTAACTCCTTCACTCCATTTATCTTGGCCTCTGGCTCCTCACTCCTCCGCCAGGACGCCTCCCCCTGTTCCTCTAGCTCTGACTCTGAGCTACTGAGAGAGAGGGAGGGAGAGACGGAGAGAGAGAGAGGGGGGGGGGGTGAGATAAAGAGGGTGTGAGAGAGAGAGAGCGAGAGTGTCAGAATATTAATAATGCCTTAAAGTTACAGCAGGAAAGCGTGAATGTAAAGTATTTAATACATGTGACCTTATATTACCTATTAGATCCTGTTTTGTTGCATTTTAGGACCAACACACACTAAACAACTAGTAATCAAATTATC
>JBBPDB010053244.1:0-10864 GCA_037974465.1 Brachypetersius altus | reverse complement strand
GGGCGCAGACAGAGACTGGTGCGCAGACAGAGACTGGTGGGCAGACAGAGACTGGTGCGCAGACAGAGACTGGTGCGCGGACAGAGACTGGTGCGCGGACAAAGACCGGTGTGCGGACAGAGACTGGTGTGCGGACAGAGACTGGTGTGCGGACAGAGACTGGTGTGCGGACAGAGACCGGTGTGCAGACAGAGACTGGTGTGTAGACAGAGACTGGTGCGCAGACAGAGACTGGTGAGAGTATCTGACTGCATCATGTGTGTTTATTTGAACGACTCCTAGCTACTATACTGCACCTACAGTAGCCTATACAATGTGTGCCCCCCCAAAGCAATGCAAGACCCGTCCACAAATCCGTGTCTGGCGCCGGGTCTGTAGTGTGATCGTGTCAGAACAACTTATCGATCACAGCTAATCCATCAGATGATCAGGGGCAGCTGGTGGCCTAGTGGTTAAGGCATCCGCCCTGTGATCAGAAAGTCCAGGTTCAATTCCCAAGACCGCTAGGCTCCTCTGAGGTACCCTGAGCAAGGTACCGTCCCACACACTGCTGCTTTTGTGCTGTTCACACCGTGTGCTGTGGTGTGTTCACGGATGACAAACGGTCACTTTCACTTAAATATTCAATATTTGTGACCGAGTCTCCTTTTAATAGATGGGGAGAGGGAGGACAGTCACTGTGTGTTGGAAAGGAAGTCGGCGACGCCATGGGTGTGACACTGTTTGTCGTGGTTTAATTCGAAATGATCAGCCCATGAACGCGGCTACATGCGCCGTCGACTGTCCTTAACCATAAACGGCTTAATAAGAGCTGGTGCATCACCCCCACCTTCCCACCTCCCAGCCTTTAAATCTGAAGGCCGTGGTTCCAATCCACAGTGCAAGAAAACCCAAACTTTTTTGCCCATGAAACTAATGTCTGGGTGTCTCCAAACCCTGGTGTTATAGTAACCATGCGATCGTGCTTCACATTTTCTCAGAAAGAAAAGAGAACTAAACACAGTCCTTAAATATTAACTGTAATTACTTGATTACTTCGCTCGAGTAATAGGACTGATCAGGGATAACTTTCAAAGGAATTCAAATACTCACTCCTTCCATGGGGGCAATGAGAAGGTCATAGAGGGTACGCAGTGGAGGTCTGTTCAAGGCGCTGTCCGGGCGATGGGGCGTGGAACGACCATCTTTGACTGGTGACATGGGGTTACTGAAAAGGCTGGTCATACTCTGACAACTCCTACAGGAGACAGACAAAGAAATTACATTACATTTGTCAGACACCTATATCCAAAGTGAGTTTGAGGAACCACTCAGAACTCGCCTCTGGCACTCTGGTGCTCAAACTGTGCGCATATATTATTATTGAATCACTGAAATCCGCACATTCGCTCTGACATCTTTGCGTGTTGCATTTTATTCAGGGCAGTTATTTGCTTTAGCTATTAATTACAAACTGTACTAACACAATGTGACCCCATGAGGGCAGTGCAGGGCTTTTAAAACATCAGCAGAATCCAGCTTTGACCTCAAATAAGGGTTATTTCCTTTGTCTCATACAGAATACACTGTAAATTAAGACACTTATCCGTCTCTGTGAATTAAACATTTAATACTTTTGTCTATAGAGAAACCTTTTATTACAAGTGCATCTCATTTTCTAAGCAAATCGGACAAAACTACAAAATTAAGAATAATTTGTCAAATCATCTATATTAATAAGCGCAACTGCAAGCACATTATTATTATTATTATTATTAATATTATTATTATTATTGTTATTATTATTATTGCAGTTATTATTATTATTATTATTATTATTATTATTGTCGTTGTTATTATTATTGTTTTTATTGTTATTATTGTTATTATTATTATTATTGTTATTATTATTGTTATTATTGTTATTATTATTATTATTATTATTGTAATTAGTTGTAGTAGTAGTAATATTCATCAATTCATTCATTAAAGTTCCACCATTCCTAGTCTTAGTGAAAAGTGAATATCAATTTTTCTTGTCATTAAGAATAAGGGATTACTTTAATACATTCTCATTATAGAAGATTAATATTCCAACTCAATTAGACATTAGTCTGTTAATGAAGAGAAGATTACACACAACCCTGAGAGTGAGCGAACACACATCACAGAGATATCTGTACAACGCACATTCTCCCACATTCCAACATCAGCTAACTACATGCTATTTTGGGGTTGGGGTAGGGGGTCCTCACCTGTTAAAGAGGTTGTTTCTGGAAACCATACGCAGAAAGCCAGAGTTCATTTTGCTATTAAGCTCTTCAAACTGCTGGTCCAACAAATCTCCTGCCTCACTCTCAGTTTCACTACCAGAGCATCCTCTGAAACAGAAAGAAACAGCAGAGTTTCTTCTTTAGTGTGGTGAGCGCAGCACTCTACGTCTCGGCTGTTGTCTGGGAAGAAACAAGTGTGTGTGTGTGTGTGTGTGTGTGTGCGCGTGTGTGTGTGTGTGCGTGTGTGTGGGAGGGACTTTCTGGCATAGGAGAAGAATTTGATTAAATTTGGCATCATCCGTTTTAACTTCTATCCTGGCAGGTGCCCCAGACCCTGCTGCAGAGAAACATCTCCACTTGAAGCTGCCACCACCATGCTTTACTGTAGGTGTGGTGTTCTTTGGATGTTGAGCTGTATTGGCTTTTCGCCGGATGTACCATTAGCAATAGTTTGATTTTGGTCTCATCTGACCATAACACCCTTTACACTTGGTCCTCAGAATCTTCAAGAGGTATTTTATCGAAGCTTGCATGTTTTGTTTCTGCAAGCCTCCCTTACAAGCTACACTGGTGATATGGTTATCATATACACACACCATGGCCACTCTTAGAGACCACTTTCCCATCGGGATCTAAGAGGGTCCTATTAGTACAGATTCCACCTCTAATAATAGACAGCTCCATGGATTGATAAAGCCTTTGAAATTTGACTTGTGCCCGTCCACAGCTTTATCCCTGAGATTTCTGACAGCGCCTTGTCAGCGGACACATTGTTTACTTTTAGTTGCACTTCCAAGAGCTGGAATGCTCCAGGAATATCTGTATTTAACTAATCAAAACAATTACAGCCGGTCACAGTTGGAGGCCACGTACGTAGCTTGGTGTGCAGTTGAGAAGGTGATTAGTTACAGTTGGAGTGTTTTTAGGAAGGATCAATCCTTTATGCCTCAGTGGCTGTCGCTCTCATATCTTTCACTTGGATGTCGTAATAAGTTATTACGACCAGATTTTTGTGTGCTTGTGCCACTATAAGCTGCAAAGAAACAAAATATGAATATTTTGAAGGGAGTGATTTTTCCAAGTCAAGTCAATGCCACTTTAAACTCTCACTGCATCGTTTTGCACTCCACATTCTGAATACCTCACTGCATCATTTGCACTAGACATTCTATTAATATTAATACTGTACTATTACCTTTACATTCTGTAAACGCTAAACACGCTTCAAAACGTTGTTTTTTTATAATATTGCACTACATTTTCTACATTTTTACATATACATTACATTCCCATATATATATATTTATATGCATAGATATTCAATTGTCAAATGTTTACTTTTTAAATTTTATGTTATTTTATTAAGAATTTTATTATGGTAATGATGCTACACTGTTATCTGTATATGACAATAAAACTTGGATGTTTTATTGTCATTTCTACCATATACACACAGTACACAGAGACACAAACCAACGTGCCTCCAGGACCATGGTGCAACACAAGAGCAGAACGGAACAGATCATGTGACCACAAGAGCAACAATGTAACTAAACAGGACAAGACAACGTTTCCATATCCACTGTGCAATTCATCATAAACACACGTGACTCACACTTTTTGAACACCACAACTCAGACTAAACGAACTTTTCCGTCAACCTTCTGGCCTAGTTTCTCAAACCTCTCACTCTCCTCCTCCTCCCTCGCTCTGGTTGGAAGGTCTCAGAGGATGAGGGTTGAATAAAATGCTTCCTTTCACACAGCGGTTTAGATCTTAGCTAGTCAGCAGGGGATCTCAACTATCTGCGGCTGGAGATAGCTCGACTACTACGCTGTAATCCCAGCCATGGGAACCAGAATTAAACATCTCTCTCCTTTCTTTCTACTTCTATCTGTCTCTCTCGGCCACTCTCGCGTCAATTATCAGATCCATCCAGCCATTAAAAATACGAAATGGACGGCTCAGCAGTTTACCATACATACATACAGCGCTCTCTCCTTTCTCATAAGATCCACGCAATCATCAGAAATAGAAAATGGATGGCTCAGCAGTTAACAACACATGCTTTCATATTCTCTCTCTCACACAGACACTAAGGCAGGCCTGTTCAACTGGCGGCCCTCGGGCCGGATCCGGCCCTTTAGGAAGTTTTTATGGCCCGGCAGACTGTCAGTCAATCGGTGTGTGATTCGTGTGATTTTATGGGTTGTGGATCATGATTGGCTAGTAGTCCCCCGCTATTTTCGTCAAGATTGGTTATCTGCTGTGTTGTATAAAATTAGTCTATCCGAGCACAGAATTTGCATATTATTAGCAAATCGCAGCTGAAGGGGGCGGGGTTTCTCAGAAAGTGGGTGTGTTAAAGAAATGCAGAGCCAAGCTGGCAGCAACGAAAGAGAATCCAGTCTCTCTCTCTCTTACACACACACACACACACACACACACACACACACACACACACACACACAGCGGGGGGTGGGGAGGGGTCTTTGTAGTTTTAGGTCGGTGATTTGTCTACTCTAACAACTTTAACGGTCATCTGGACGGTTAAAACTGGCATACCGTATGGAATCCCGTCACCCGTCCCCGCAACAACCCCCCGCCCCGTCCCCTGCCCCGGCCCTTCCGCATAAATGGCCGCCGGCGCGTAATCACATTTGCCCCCCCGCCGAACCCTCAGTGATCTGTGGTCCCCGAACCCCCAGTGACTTTCCTGTCCGGCCCACTGGCTATTAAAGTTGAATAGCCCTGCACTAAGGCTTCCGTGTTACATGCACAGAAAATGTTCCCTCAAAAACTCTTCAAGATGTGAAGAGAAGAAGCAAGTTTTGGAGAACGAAGAAGCAAAAACCGGCTGAGTATGTAAAAAATGTGTGTGTCTGATCCAGCCATTACCAGGCGATACTTTGCTTGTTATCCATTTCAAATGAACCCGTGAAAGTGGAAGCGTCTGCAGAAACCGCCAAGTGAAATGAGGTGAAGCTGCGCTCCAGCCCGAGCTGCAAATTAATTTCCAAACAAATTTGTGGGCAATTTGGACTAAATTTGGTGCTTAGTGGTTTTGAGCGCCAGTGAAAAATCTACCGCTGAAGAAATGCCTGCTATTCACTGCTGAAACCTGAATAAAATACCCTGCTGCACAGACATGGCCTTAAAAAGAACTCAAAAACACTAACCAATATATATTCCCCCACAAATCTGCATTACCTCTGGTAAAAACTAGGGGTGGGCATAGATTGGAATTAATCGAGATTAAAATGGCTCATTTGAATTCTGCCGAAGGTCTGCCCCCCTAAATATATAGTCATTATTCTACTATTTTTAAATTATAATCCAAACATTTCATTCAAGATATCACTGAGCGCAGATACGCACTTTACAAATACAAACAAGACTATAAATTTAAATGAAAAATAATAAGTCTAGCTCTCGTTATTGAATTAAAATGATGTAGTGGCTGTTGAAGCTGCTGTAGGTAGCAGGCGGGCATTAGGACCCAGGCGGAGCTACACGGCGCTGCTTGTTAGCGAGTAGCAACCGGAGCCGGTTTAGTAATATTTCTCTAAGTAAAATGTTGCTAACAAGTAATGGAAGTTTATTTTGCACCAACTTGCATCATGCAATCATTGTATACTTATCTCATAATGCCTCATTTCTGACACCATATGGCATTTTTATCTTTGAAAATGCACAAAAGTAACTATTCATTAATCCATTTTTATAGATATGCAGGAACTTGGCAGTTTGAGGAAAATCATGATTTTTTAATAACCTTTTAGACCTCTACTGGCCACCCTGCAGTCCTTTGTAAAGGGCTGAAATTGTGACAGAGAGCCTATTAAATGTACTATCAAATATCACTATCTTTGAAGACATTGATCCAAATATTCCAGTATTTAATTTGTGAGACAGATGGGACCCCTCTTTAAAGTCAAACCAACATTATCGCAAAAGTCTTCAACTCTGTCCCCTCGAATGGTCTAATACTGTTGGGATCGAAAGGGTTAAGCATGCTAATTGTTCCGTTGATGCTAACTGGTGTGCTGTGCACTCCCATTGCTTGTTAGCCTCAAAGTCCTAGCACAAAACTAATTATATAAAATGTGGACACCAAACTCGACTTGTCTGGTCGACTGACTCCATTTGAGGTAAATTGTCTAAATCTGACTCTATCAAACTGTTCCCTCCTGACGAACTGGAAACTTCACATGACTGATCTTTTTGGACAGAAACCATATTTGTTCCTGGGTTTTTGACAAGAGCGGACTCTCTCGAAAGAATATTGTGTTGTCTTCATTCTCTTTCTGGATAATGAGCTGCTCTTTAGCCTCTCCCCAGGGCTGGTGCGGGCCAGCGGCCCTCTTAATGAAAGCCAGATTCTCACACTGCTGTCGGGACCCGGAGGCTGAAATCAGCACTCAGGAAATCAATAGCGCGGCCACATCTGAAGGGCCCCAATTATCTCATTAAAGACCCACGGTGAGCAGAGGCTGGGAGAGAGAGGAGCGCCGTTGGACCACGGCTTATTAACGAGGAAACTGGGGGCAAGAATTTTCTCTCCGTTCGGGGTCATTTAATGCTGGCACTTCCGAGTCCGCCTGCCTTCTGCGGGGCAAAGTCAGAGGCTCTTCCTCACCTTACACACCTGGTTCAGCTCAGAATGGCCATTAGTTCTCTTCAAAAGGCTGAATTAAATGTGGCTGAAACAGGGCTTGGGTACCCTGGAGTGGGGAGTTAGTGGTAAATAAGTCAAATGTATTGTCCTGAGTGCTGTGATGTTTTGTCTGTCCCATTCCGATGACTGGATTAACAAGGTTCTCACATCTGATGCACTGAGTTTATATGGTTTTTCCACTGAAGGCCATACTGACCATGACATCACTTTGCAAAACTTTTTTTTTTTTTTGAGCTTCTTAACCAGTGAGACTGACATTGACAGCATTAAAGAAACCCATGAAACCCAGAAACCCGTAAGACACGACAGTTAGGATTATGTGTGTGAATTTGAAGAGGATATCTGTACTGAAGGTATGTTTAATTAAACAATAGTGCCTGAGTCCTTGTTCCCTCTCAGTGTAATACGTAACATTTACTTTATGGTTCCAGACTAAAGAATATTCCAAAGTTTTCCAGAATACTCTGCTGAGTAAAGACATGTGAAGCTGAGCTCAGAAATACATATTTCAAATAGCCACACCCATCTTTAACACACACACACACACACACACACACACAATCACACCCTCACACACCCTATATACATGCAAAGAGGGGGAAATAAAGGTAAAAATGTGAGGTGGAGACAGAGACAGAGAGATTAAAAGAGGTGGAGAGAGAGAAAAAGAAAGTGAGACAGTGGCAGAGAGAAAGCCAAAAAGAAAGAGAAAGCCAGAGAGAGAGGGGGGGGGGTGGGTGAGGGTGAAATGAAGATAAAGAAAGTGAGGGTCAGAGAGAGAGAACAAGAGAGAAAGTGGGGAGAAAAGGGGGGGGGGGGGGTAGGAAAAGGGGGAAAAGATAAAGACAGTAACAGAGGGGGAGAAAGACCCAGAGTCAAAGAGAAAAAGAGGGGAAAGGAAAGATAAAGAAATTGAGAAAGGTTAAGAAGAGACATGCAGAGGGAGAGGGAAAGAAAGATATGGAATGTGAAGGAGGAGAGAAAGAGAGACAGAAGGAAGAAGGAATGAAGGAGAGAATGAGAAGCTGGTCGTGTGGAGAGGTGTTTGATCACAGAGCGGCTCTGTCAGAACCTCGTTTTAATCACTCTGTAATTACAATGTGCCCACTCTGCTCTGTTCTGCTACATGTCCTGACACACAGCAGCGCAGGGCCTGCACCAAGACATGAAAGCAAACAAACCCCAGTAAATACTTGTAATGAAAGTGGGTTCAGCTGCATGAGGGATGAAAGAAACTTTAGCGGAGGAATCTGTTTTAGGGAGGGCGGGCAACATGGCAAAAATGTAGATGTGTAGCCAACAGAGGGCGCCCTCCCGAAGCCCCTGCTGGAGTGGTGCCAGGGTTCGAATTATGGGGGGTATTGGGGGGGTACTGTACCCCCTGATCAAGACCCAGACCCCCCCTGGTGGCAACAATTCATACTGACGCGGTAGCGGACCATAATGGTCATAGAAGTGTTATGAAGTTAGAACCCCCCAAATATGGTGCACACTCCCAGGAAACTTCCTGTTGTCTATAGACCTGCACTGAATTTTTAATGATCTTTTTGTCTGCGTTGTAAAGTGAAGTGGCCCCTTATAGTCACACATGAACACAGCACAGCAGACAGTGTGAAATTATTTCTCCGTATTTTGCACATTTTTCAAGTAAAGCAGTAGACTGTCACCAGTGAGGGGCACACTGTGGAATCACCACAGTATATAATAAAATTAATCTATAATATATACTGTCCATTTCATTCTCTGTGTTTATTTATCACAGTTTTCATTGTTTTGATAAGCTGGAACAGTCATAGAAGCACCAGCAGTGCTACATTTATAAATGAGTTTGATTTGAGTTTGAGTTGAGTTTGATTCGTGGGACTCTTATTTTGCACTTGTCCTAGTATTAGTCTTAGCTGGTGTTTGTTTCAGTTAAGTGACAGTGTGAAGTGATGGGGTTACGTCTGAGCATGTTTTGTGTTTAAGTTCGAAGATGTGTGCTTTCAGCTGCTGGTCAATGCCCTCACATATCCCGCTCCTTCTGTCTCTTCTGTATTAGGTATGCTTTGAGTTGAAGGTTGCCGTGCCTATTTCTTTTGTATGTGTAGAATCTGTGTCATTTATAAGAAAAATCCATCAAAGGAACTTGCATCTACGCCTCGCCTCACTCCCCGAGCACGGCAGGTCATGACAAGCACATGGGTTTTATTGACTTTATTCAAGGATTTCTTTTTTCTTTCATGGAATTTTACCCAGTTTGACCGACCCCCAGTTGTAATCATGTCCAATTCCACTAACTAGCTAAGACTCCCTCAATCACACAAAGCTGCCAGCACTGGGAAGGTGACGGTTAACACATGCTTGTGAATGTCTCTTTTATCTCAATAACATCTCAATGTAAAAGGAGATCATTAACTACAGTAGTCTGGTGGTTAGGACATTGCCCCAGTGCTCAGAAGGCTGTGGGTTTGAATCCCATGACTGCCAGTGGCACCTCTGAAGTAACACCACTCCTCTGGCTGCCTACTGCTTCACTCGGTGAATTGGTTAAATGCAGACAAAGAATTCTGTGCTGTATGTTCACGGATGACAAAATGGTCACTTCACTTCACTAATTCAATAGCTAAAACCTACCCATGTTTACTAGTCTCGGACTGAGTGATGGGGGACAGGGAGGACCATCCTTCCCACCCAAAGAGAACAAGGCTATTTAGAATGCATCTCTGCAAGAAAATGTAAACTCTGTTCAGCACAGCTGGCTAACTTAACCTGTCCCTTAACCTACCACACTTTAGTGTCCTTCGGGTTCAATATGTACACATTTTCCACCTGGAAAAGATCAGATACGGGCTCAAATCAGCTAATTGAGCTGGCTAGCACTTTACCAGTGACACATGTCTTTCTTTTCATGACTGACCTCTGCTTTAGTGTCTTAAAGGCTGGTCATGAGCCTCCGGTCTCTTTAGTTGTCGCACATTTTTTTTCTTTCTGCATGCCATAGTCGATACATTGCTCTCTCTCCCTATACATTGCTCAGGTGAATCGACCACAAAATGACATTTTTAATTAACAGATCATCCTATCAATAAGCTGAATAAAAGTTCTCTAGGTCTGGGTCTAATGCATGTATCAGTTAGAACTGTGCCATTTTTTCAATGGCCTTGGAGTAGAAGAGGTGACAACAACAGGTGCAATAAACAATTTGCTATTTATGGTTGTAGCATCACTGAGAATTGAACTCCCTTTGAAAAGGCCATGTGCATGTGCATATGCATGTGATATCTTGTCCATAAGATGTTTCAACTACATCTACAGCAAGTATGAACTGGATATACAAAGACAGAACCAGTCTCAGAACCAGTCCTTACTTCCTCTTTAATGTGTGTGTTCAGGCAGCTGTGTCACTGCAAAGACGTTTTATCTCCTCTTCCCTTCACAAATCACCATCACGATTAAACACGCAGAAGCTACTGCCAGATGGAAAATTGTCCTTGCTATGGGTGTACATGTGTGCGTGCGTGGGTGGGTAAGTAGGTGAGAGACAGAGAGAAAAAGAAGACAATGTATGCAATTAAAAAATGCTTTCATTGTATACCAAATGAATCGAGTCACAAATGTTATAATACCTAATACCACAAATGTTATAATACCCTATAAGAAAAAGGGAAGGCAGTAAATGCTCTCTCTACATTAGCCTTATTGCTCCAATTCACTTCTTGAAATATTTGTATTGTTTGCAATCCATTGAGGCCCCTTTAATTATCGTTTACTAGTTTTGGCCCAGGAATTCCATATCAGCACATGAAGATGAAAGAAAGACATGTGAGGTGGACATTCATTAGTCAGCCTTAAAATAAGCAGGGGTTAGGTTAAGTTAGGGCTGGGTGATTAATCAAAAAGTAATCGAAATCGACATTCAGAACCTATAATCGATCAAATTTTTCCAGGTCGA
>JBBPDB010053157.1:0-10868 GCA_037974465.1 Brachypetersius altus | reverse complement strand
ACAGCACTGGTGCTAGGTTGGACAGAGCAGGGCAGAACCAGATCTGTCCCAGCTTCAGCAACAAGAGGAGCAGATGGACCAACCAACTTAATACACTCTGTATAGTGAATCAGACAAACCAATTAACATTTTACCACACAGTTATTGCTTCCATTAACATAATCATGTGCACCAACACACACACACACACACACACACACACACACACACACACACATGCTTTATATAATTTGGGGTTGTACCTGATTGATAATCCATAGAGATGAAAAAAGTCAGTAGTGTCACCCAGAGGAAGTTCATTGCTGAAGAGCAGTTTCTTATCATTTTCTTCTGTTAATTTACCAAAATTCACCTGCTAGTACCTGTATAGTTTTGTGAAGAACAGTTTAACATTTCTAAACTTATAATCCTCTCATGTTCCTCTCATGTTGTCCTTTCATTTTGTTTGGAAGGAGGGAAACAAGTTAAACCAGTTACTCACTCATGCACTCAGTACGCCCACACGCACGCACACACACACACACACACACACACACACACACACACACACACATATTCTGGTGAAAAAGTATTCTGGTGATTGGTTCTTGATGAACTCTTCCACAGATGTTCAAAGTCAAAGTCCAAAGTTTAAAAGACAAAAAAGTGAAACTGTATGACAGTAGCACTGATGCGTCCCATCTTCATACTGCATTTGACTTTGCGTTTGAGTGTTGGCCTTAAAAGAAAGTAGTGTTCACAGCTGAACTGTCATTAGTAACAATGTTGAGACCAGGATTTGGTCTCAACAACACATGTGACATGAGCCTCATCTGAGACTCGGATTGCTGAGATTTTGAGAGAGGTGTTGCCTTTTTGCAGCTCCTCTCTAAACAGTGCTGACCTTCCTCTGTAGCTTGAAATGTACCCTAAATTACTTTACAATCTTTTGTAGGGATGAATCCACCACTTTTATTTTGAATCTCTCAGATCCACAGCACCGGTGTTGGATTGGACAGAGCTGTGCAGAAACAGATCTTTTCCAACCACAGCAAAAAAGGAACAATGAAAATTAAAAATGTAAATATACTAAAAGATGATATTCAGTCATTTTAGTTTTTCAGGTGTACTGGTAACATGGAATATAGTAGAGGCAATAACCATATGCACACATATCATGTTATACCTGATATAAATAACAGCTGGTGATAATTAGTAGTCATACAAAGGATCTTCATGCATAATGATGATGATGATACTCAGTTTGTGTAACAGTGATTAAAAAAACATTACTCCACATAACTTAAGAACTAAACAGTGGGAGGAAAAGTGACCTCTTTCTAGAAAGGACTGCAGACTACTCTGACTTTAAGGGAGTGATGAAACGCCACATTGCAGAAATCAAGCCTAGTAAATGTGAATATACAATATAAGCACAAGTAGAGTTTCAATATGAGCTTCTATGAAGTCATACATACTGTATACATCATACGTCAACAGCAGTGTTGCTTTCCTCAACGAAAACGATGACTGAATATCGTCGTCATCGAACATTTATCACGTGACAAAAACGTAAATGTTGGTCATGTGACGATAACTATAACGAAATATATCATATAATATTGTTTACGAATAAGAACGAGACTAAATGTGGTTTACAAAATTAATACTGTGCTAAAATGTCTCATTTTCGTTGACTAAAACGAGACGTTATTTCCTGTACGATGGGGACGGGAGGAAACAGTATTGTTGAACGAGTTGAACGGCGTTACGTCCGAATACTTTTGTCCATTGAGAGGCACAGTGAATTAAATCTATATAGTGGTAAAAAGTATTGGGATGCAGGGTCAATATAGTGCCAGGGAGAGATACATTTGAGATATATATACATATACACACACTGTAGACTATAGTTGTTCAGGAATAAAAAAAATATTCAGGTAAGTCCAGGCTTTTATCAGTTTTGTGATGTTATTATTATTTATTTATTTTATAATTTAAAGTTCTAACATGTTTGGTGGGCAAAATAAATACCATAAATTCAAATCAGAGTGTCTTCCGTGTCTGGAATGGATGTACAGTATATATCATCAGTTTTCATCAAAATATCATCAGTTTTCATTGACTAAAACTAGATGAAAATAGTCATGGATAATTCTGACTAAAATAAGACTAAAATGGTCTGACTTTTAGTCACCTGAAACCTGATTAGACTAAAAAGAGTATGGATGTGATTAAGACTAATAAAAACTAAAATAACAGCTGACAGAAAACTAAAATTAACTAAAATTAAGACAGGCCGCCAAAAACAACACTAGTCAACAACATAAAACGTGACACATAGGTTAACTGGTGATTTTAGATAGAAGGTAAAACTGTTATACTTGCACTGTAGACGTCACAACCCCTGGTTCTCATCACCGCTGCAAAAAAATTGTCGTCTTTACAATTGAACAATTCACACAAGCCACTCTCAATGACTGTTTACGTGCCAATCACTGAAACATGCAGACATTTTGGAAAATCTGCAGAACTGCCTGCTAAATAATAATCAGTCCCACTATATTTATATCAGAATGCCAGTTGCATTTAAACTATATACCTTGCTCATATGACTGCTCAAACTCATCACTACTGCAGCACTTAGTGTTTACTGCCCATCATGTAAATTATGCATTCCAGCCTAAATCAAGCATTCATCTGTACACATCTTAATATGGCACATACATACATGTCAGACCAAAGTCAACACTGAAACAATGATTCATGATCATTTTTTGATACTGCTACATATTTAACACTTATAACACAGTTGAAACACTGCTGGCTGGCTTTTCTGTTTTTGGTTCTGTTTCTGTTTTTGGAGACTTTTTATTCTGTTCTGTTCATGTGTCACCTGTTTGTGTTTTGTCCACTGATTTCTGTTTGTATTTAAGTCCTGTTTGTTTTAGTCCTCACTATCTGTCCATCACTTAATTTTTCCCTAGTCTGTATCCTGTATCTGATTCTTGTTCCTGACGGCCCTTATGCCTGGTTTTGTTTCTGTGTTTTTTTGGTTTGTAAATAAAGTTTCTTCAGCATGAATCCCTGGTCTGAGTATTGGGCCGTGCCCCGAGGTAGCTCACGGCTGAGGGCTAACCCCCTCAGCCATGACAATTACCATGATTTCAGTATTTTTAAAAGGATGGCACATTAACATTTTATCATTAAATGAAAAATGTTTTTTAAATTTAAATTTAAGGATAATCTGTAAAACTTACAGCATTCCTACATTGTATATATTTATGTATTTATATTTACATACTTGCATAACATGATACCAGCACAGCAAGATATCAGATTCCGGGAAGACTTTCCGCAAGGCATTCATCTCACACATATCCTTGTCCACCATGAAGCACCTTAAGGAAAAAAAATAGTATAGCAGAAATATGAATAAACAGTTTAGCAATGCTAACTTGTGTGACTTTTGTGAACACTGTATATATTGTAGGTCTTTACAAATGATCTAAGTCACCCAAAAATGAATATTATTAAGCATCTTGTTCCCGTAGTAATGAATAACTACACTTTAAAAAAGACCAATTTATTTTAGAAGCAATACTTCATAAAACATAACGACTTCTAGTCATAATGCATTTTGACAAATACATTAGTCTTAATGCGCTGGCAGGTTGTTATTCACTTTATTATGACATCTGACCAAGTCTGTCAGTGCAGTAAAACCTAATGTATTTGTATGAACGATACATTCTCAGAAAAAGATTTTTATGTTTTCATTCCATAGTTATTTTTTTAATTGAAATTAAATTAGAAAGTAAATTGATTATGTTTTAAGGATGTTTAAATGAATTTTTAAAACCAAATTTAAATAAAAAAACAACAACCAACCAAACAAAAAAGACTAATTAAAACGTGAGTAAGTTTAGGCAAAGCAGTGACATCTGTATAGCCAGCCAAACGTTAATACTACAAGTATGTTCGCTTTAAACCAATGTAAACCCAAATCATACAAACCTTGGTGCAGTAGGACACACTCTTCTTAATTCTTGCAAAGCTGTCTCCAATGTTGCTTGTTTTCATTGCTTGTAATTATAAATGCAACTGGAACTCCATGGCCATAGTCATCTCTTACGGCAAGTGTATAGAGTGGAAAGTTATATTGGTTGACGCAATGAGTGGCATCTAAAAACATAATGTCCTTCCCATGTCTGTGTAGATTCTGTCTCATGTTGGGTGTCTGAATGATAACTATAAGTTCCTTATCATCTGAAAAAGGCTGAAAAAATATGACACTGTCCTTGCATTGACTGGTTAGTATTTTGGCTGAACTAAGAGCATCATCTTTATCCAAATGGCTTCGGCGAATCAAGCATGTGCGAATACTCTCAATGTCCTTTGGAGTAACAAAGTACTGACGGTTGTTCAGGTCTGTGTGTCCACGAGATCTGGACCATTTGTAAGCTTCCAGTAGAATGATATCTGGTTGACCACCAATGAGATCCATTTGTTTGACCAAATCTGGACACACTGTTTGGAAGTGTCCTTCTTTTTCACAGTTGCATTGTGTCCATTGTGATCTTTGCTGGTGCGTTGTACAATAACTTTGTGGCTCAGCCAATCACCTTTAACTTTAAATGATGTGTAAGCCATACATCCTTGTAACTGCCATCACAAGGGTTCCCTGACCGGATACAGTAGAAAGTATAGTATCCTTTATCCTTGTCTTTTTGACTTGCAGAATTTGTGTTTCTAAAGTTGGTCAAAGTTTTAAGCGTGTCTTGAATTTTCTTCTTTCTTCAGGACATGCACATCAACTGCAATATTTTTATTTTTTCCTCTTTGTCTTTCTTCACATAACACTGTTTTCTTAATACAGTCCTCCATTTTTTTCTACATTCTGTAGAGAAATACATCAATTATCTTATATCAATATATCATATTAGTTTCATTAGTTCTGAAATGCAGTGATTACTGTTTTATATTTCATGAGATATAAGGAATTATGTTGTTGTTGTTGTAAAACAGTGATTGTTTATGGTTTATCTTATATTTCATGAGCTATAAGGAATGATGTCCCAGGGTCAACACAACATTATTATTATTATTATTATTATTATTATTATTATTATTATTATTATTATTGTTGTTGCTGTAAATCAGTGATTGTTTATGGTTTGTCTTATGTTTCATGAGATATGATTATTATAAATATTATTATTACACAACATTATTATTATTATTAACATAAAATATTTCACATTATTATTAAAAATATGAACAGTTTAGCTAACTGTTACACCGGTGCTGTCTCGGTCGCGTAGTTCATCACCTGAGTACTAGGGGTGACTTAACCCTGGATAGGGTAAGTATGTATGTTGCGTGTGCGGGAGTGGTGAGGGGGGATCTGGCAGCCCGAGGCCACCTGTGTTTTGTTAAAGCTCTAAGGACACGTAAGTGTCTGCGTCGTATGATTGGTTGTGTGAGAGAGTGTCTGTGTACTTAAATCCCAGCTGATCCAGATAGTCTTTGTGTGGACACTGTTACACTGGTCTGTGTGAGGTCTGGGAAGGAATATAAGCCAAAGGCGTGAGACCGGAGAAGACACAGAAGACTCCAAGTTCAAAGAAACCGGGTTGAAGCAGTATCACCTAAGCTGCGAACTCTGTGAGTGGTTCTTGCTCAGAGGACATGAACTAATTGAGATTGTGTTTCTCAGACTGAAGCTGGTAAAGCTCAAGTGGAGAGAAGAATCCGCGTCTACATACAAAACGTATCTGTTGCAGCGGTCTCACGCACTCTGCACTACGCTGGATACGTTGGATACACCATATGATATCTATTTTTGGGACAAAATGTTGTAGTTAAAGGTAGCTTCAAAATATTATACCTGAACTTTTAGCCAAGCAGACTCACAAGTAGACATCTGGGTTATCAATATATGAATGAATAAACAGAAAATGAATTATTTATCATATTTTTTTTTTCAAAATCAAACTTTGTGAAATGTCATGCCATATGAGCTTTTTTTAGTTTGGCCCTAAATTGTGAACCAATGGAAGAATACCCTATATGTTCCTATACAACAGAACTTTCTGAACAATATCACCACAGTTTTGACATATTTTATATTCATTGCTTATCTTTGACACATTGGACCAAAAAAAGGCCATGTCATGTCAACCACCCATGTGTGCGTTTCCCGAGCTTCCGAATGTCTCAGTTATTAAACTGTACTGAGTGGCTTTATGCATTTTCCATCTTTCCTGGTCTAAGGTGCTTTCTGTCGTTAGCGCTTTTGCTAAGACCTGTGACTGTGACCCAGTGTGGAGCTCTGGACCAAGGTGCATGAAGCTGCTGACTGAAGCTGGGCTTTCCAAAAGTGCTTCTGTTCTGTTTTTTTTTTTTTTTTCAGTTTTGCTTGGTTTTGTTTTGTTTTATGGTTTTGTCCTGGCTGCTTTTATTGTGTAGTTTTGCTTTATTTTGCTTTTGTCACGGAGGCCGGGTCTA
Source organism: Brachypetersius altus (assembly GCA_037974465.1). Lineage (NCBI taxonomy): Eukaryota > Metazoa > Chordata > Actinopteri > Characiformes > Alestidae > Brachypetersius > Brachypetersius altus. The sequence continues at coordinate 4,379 of JBBPDB010053157.1, read as the reverse complement.
GCCGGCTCCCGTGATTTACCTCGGGGGCAGCAGGGACAGACAGGCATCCCTGAATTCAGGAGCTTCATTTAAACGAAACAGAGAAAACAGGAAGAAAAGGAAACCTGGCTTGATGGCCGCTACCAAACAGGAACATAAACATGTGATACAAACAGGGAGTAACTGAGGCGATGGACTGACAACAGGGTGTTACACAAACAGAACTTAAATACAGCCAGTCATTAAAGCACAAAACACAAAACAGCTGAAAACCAAATCACGTGACACCAAACAGAACTGAGAATCAAAATATAAGAAGTCCCCAAAATCCCATAACCAAACAGAACAAAAACAGTGATCCCTAACGGTCACTGGCTGAGCCGTGACAACTTTGTTCAAAGTAAAACACATTTGGGCAAACAACATATGAGTAGAAGAACTGTATTTTTCAAATTTTCTGGACAGTAGTAGTATAATTTCTCACAGTGTTGGTATTGTGAACAGCACTGTGTGGAATCAAGTTCAAAACTCTTGAGCTCTGAACACCAGAAATCAATAAAAGGCTTTTTTCTAATCCCAGAATGTTACTTTTGCACTAATCATTTTCCCCAAATGCACGACAGGACATGAAACAAATTATGTTATTACTGAAGTACTAATATTGCTAGAAGCAAATGTAGATGGAGGAATTCCTCACTAAATAGTAATGCAGGACGAGTACCTGGGAGAGGAAAATTGAGAAATTTATTTGTATTTGTTTGTGTTTTGAGCATTCATTCTGTTTAGCATTTTTTCTATTCAGAATTCTGTTATACTTTAACTAATAAAATTTAAAAATAGAGTAATTTTCCAATAAATGGAATGGTGTCCTTGTCTATATAGCGTTGCACATGCTATTTTGGGCCAAAATATTTGATTATTATGGAGGTACAGCACATTTTTTTAATTTGGATTTATGTCAATAATTCAATCTGTATGCATTTCACAGGTTTTGGTAACTGGTCACACCTGGACTAGTGAGTCTATTGTATTAGCTTATTTTCAGGCAAAGGGGCCATCTGGAACTGCTTTGTAGCATTGGAGTATGAGCATCACTGACTCAACGGCTCAAATGAAACACTCCAATGCCCTTCTGTACCTGCCATTTCCTACTTGTTGAGTGCTAGTTATGACCTCACAATATTACTTATATATTACTTATGTCTATTATTTGCAATAACATACTCCTAACCACAATTTGTGTTATTAGTAATTCACTTAACTGTAATTCACTTAACTTAACTGTAAGTCCATAGAATTTTAACCTTTACATTTATTTTAACTTTATATTTTATACTGAAGTTGTCTCTGTGTTTCTGTGTATAATAATGAATTTCCTGAGATTTCTGATTCAGGTTCGGAAAAATATTGTCAGAAAAAGTCATCCAACACAACCCACATTTGTACTATAGTACTATGTATGTAGATACAATGATGATAAACCTATTTGACGTCATTGGCTTTACCTTTATTGTGCCAACAATTAAACAGTAGAAGGAAAAGAAAATATGGGCAAGTGAAAAGTAATATAAAGAAGACTCAGAGTGCATATGTCAGGTAAATACCAGATGAGAACCCTGACTTTTAATCAAGATGTTATAATGGAACAGATCATGACCATAACTGGAATAGACCACCAGGTTTAGGTGTGATCCACATAGCTCTGTATACTTCTGAGAAAAAATCCCCTTTTAATTAGCTTTTCCAGTGTATTCACTCAATGTATATATGTGTTCTATTTATTTCTTCTGCTTCTAAAACTGATATAGAATGCAGACATAACCCAGTCTTTCTAAGTGGTATCTACTGACTGAATATCAGTAAATGCTCAGTGTGTATTTAACGGGCAGTGTATTAAGGACAAAGTTAGTCCTGGTTTTATTTGGTTAAAAGACATGTTGCAAAGACATGCTGGCATTTCAGTTTTCATGGCAAGAATCCAACAAGGTCTACTGAACATAATTACCTTACCGCAGATTTATAACAACTCAGAGTTCAATCCTGGCAAATCATTTGGGTCTCAAATTAACTCAAATAGTAATTGATTTCAGCAACGGTTTGAAGAATTATAACTTTATGGACAATCATGGAAGTTCTTGTATGTGTCAATTTAATAGCAACTCTCTTGTCTTTAAATGACCTGTCTATGACAGCAACAAATTAAATTCAAAATATGGCAGTGTGACATTTGTTCCATTAAAGTATTTAAAAAAGAAATGTTGAGCTTCTGGTATGGAGCTCTGAGCTTCCTCACTACCCTTTTCCAGACATGACCAAAAAGCACAACCAATTAATTACTAGAAACAAAATTATACCCACAGTATTACTTTTATACCTGATTTAAAAAATGCAGTCAGTTTCATTATTAGTTTTAGATTCCTGACAAAGAGAAATTGATCTATGCTAAAAGTTTCAAAATATTTCAGATTCAAATATGCTGTCCAACAATATGTGAAGGTGAAGTCTCATCCAAATATTGAACAGTTTTACCTTCTTAAAAAAAATTTCTCTCATATGTTCATGGAAAGATGACATTTTTGGGTCATTTTTACCAAAGGTGCTAATCCTCTGCATTGCCTAGCAATGAGGCTATTTCCAATTAGAATGCAGCGAGTTACATCCTCCAGTACCCCTAGCTGTGAATTTGAAGGGACAAAAGTTATAACACTCCACAGGAGGCCTGTAGCTGTGCTGGTGTTCACAGCGAGCCAGTTCCGTAGACCCAGCAAGTCAGTGTGATGAGGGTCCTTTTTCATTAGAAAAAGAATTGCAGGAAGATGTAGGTGATCAAAAAGCATTATCTGCATAATCAGAGGAGGACGAGCATTTCTCCCACTGCTGGTGTAACATGTAATAGTCTGTAATAGTCTGTAATATTATATAAAAGTAGTCACTTTCTATTTCTTTTTATGCTTAGTTATTTGTTTTTAAATCAAAAGACATGATTGTTGATGCTTGTGAATCGTATTTGCATTTTTAAAGGCCTGAAGATGTTTTTGGTGCCCTATATGAGAAATGATTGGGCCGAGGCAGACAGGATGTAAGTGCGAGACCCCAGAAACAAGTAACAAAGACACAAACGTAAACGAGGGGTCTGGGGTTACATAAAAACATGAGAAAGCATGAACAGATATAACAAAGACATGAGCATGGTAGATACTAAAGGAATACAAACAAGTTTAACAGAAATATGAGCAAACCTGAGCAAGAAAGTAGGGTTTTACAAGGGTTTACAAGAAATATAAAAGAAACAGCAGACACAGACTGAAACACATTGATATATGTATAGTAACTAAACAATGGGATGCACCTGGACAGGGAAAGAGACAGAGGCAAGAAACAGGTGAACGAGAAAACATGGAGGTGGGACTAAGGCAAGATTAAGACCAAACAAACCACAAACTCACACAGAAGACATACGGACGGCCAGGCTAAACAAAACCAAGACGCATGAAACAGGGAGGATGCAAACAAAGATATATGACAAGAAAACAGGGGGGAAAGACAGAAGAAGCCAAGAAATGGAGAAAAGCCAAGGAATTGAGAAAAGACAGGTAGGACGTTACAGGATGGGATAGTCACCATAAAAAGATCACTGAATAAATAAAAGAACAAAAAGAAATAAATTAAATATCTGCCTTTATTGGTCTTATAGTATGTCTGTCATCTTGTGCTCTATGGTCAATGTGGCTGCTGAAGCAGATGCATGAAGTGTTTTAGTCACTGAATTACTGAAAAGGTAGGAAGCTACTGGGAACTGGAAGTGAAAAAAGGCGGTAAATGGGGTGGGATGCTTGTGTCCCAGCGTATAAATACAGCATGAATAAATAAGCTAATCTAGAATGGAAAACAAAAGAACTTGCTCTAAAAGTTAAGTGCTGAGCTTGTAACTCTGTCCTTATTTTCCTTGGGAGATTCCTTCATCTGCATGTGATCATAAAGGTTTGCATTAAGGTTTCTGATTATTTATTTATAGAGCTATGTTTGTTCATCAAAACTGATCTAAAGTGCAGTTTAGATCAATTCCATTCTTATTATGCAGCATTGTACTACTATAGACTTCGACTACAACAGATTATTCATATTAGACTATCTATCAAGAGTAAATGGCAAGTCTGATTATCACTTGAATTCTCTAGTTTTGTTTGATTGCTTCCCTGATTGTTTCCCTGATTAAATACTGCCACCCAAAACCTCTTTTCAAATTGAGAACCACCTTTCACCAGATGGGATTGGTGTGGGCTGTGGAGTCTGGGAGTGCTATAGTAGTGTGTGTGTGAAAGTAAAAAGTGAAAGTGACCATTTGTCATACGTGAACACACCACTGCACACAGTGTGAACAGCACGAAATTCTTCCTCTG
>JBBPDB010053146.1:0-10868 GCA_037974465.1 Brachypetersius altus | reverse complement strand
ATGAACCTGGGTCGTAGTGTGGTGCAATAGTGCCACCTACTGGCGTAACACATACACATACATGAAAATATAAGCAATAGTGTGTGTTTACTGGTAAATACACTGCTGTTTATTTAAAATAAACGAAAACAAACCAAGCCTCATTCTTTAGAATTTTTGGTTGCTTAACTTTGCTGTATCGTGAACCGTACCCAACCGTGACCCCAAAACCGAGGTACGTACCGAACCATGACATCTGTGTACTGTTACACCCCTAGTATGTAAGGAATCTAACTTTATCTAGGCTCCTTGTATCTTTAGGCACTTCACAGTCTGCCAAAGATAAGACAGTCTGAGAGGCATAAAATAGTATTTTTGCACCAACATGGTGGTTTAAAGCAAATTATGAAGAAATGAGGGATGTGTCATATAGCAGTACTGTATATTCTTTATTAAAGGAAACAATGCATGAGTCAACTGATATTCCTGTGTAATATGTGATATGTGTAAAGTGCATTCTTTTTATGGCTACTGTAAAAAAGAGGCTAAAAAAATAAAACCCTTAAAGAATGAACAATTGCAGCATGCATTTGGGACGACACCCAACTCAAAGCTTCCTGGCAGCAGAACAAAGTGCATTAGTGGACTTGCTGACGATGCACTTGCTTTCGAATTTCAGATTCATATCTCTGACAGTCATGCTGGATTCTAGAAGTTGCAATAATATTCTAGGGCCACGTCCTTTTACCATATATCTTTTTTCTAAAAAGGAGCTGATATTTTCAGAAGAACATGGGTTTGGTTCCAGTTCTCTGCTCAATGTCTCAAGTCATTGTGCAGATTTATAAAATTCCATCTAATCTAATGAAGTAAAAATAGCCAAACCAGGTATTTGATGAAGCTACATGTAACACTAGGCTTCCGTGAGGAAAAAGGTCTGGAAATGGTTAAGAGATACTGTATTAATATTGTTTGTCTTTATTGTAATTTTAGTGTTTCAAATTCTAACTTAACACTACTGGTTAGTGGTAAACAGCTTTTAGATATTATTTTGCAAAATACTGTATAAGGAAGGCTAGGAGATACACTGGCTGTTCCCTGAGACGTGCTATTAAAAGAGACAAAGAGTCTGGATTTCTAGAGGTTTCAGTTTCTTTCTGGCATCATGCACGGTGGAGGTAGGGACTCAAAATATTCATAAAAGAAAATATCTTCACACAGCTGACTCAACGGCAGCCCATTAAGAGAATTCATCTTCCAAAAGTGCTCACTTTGATGAGGATTAAAATGCTTGATTTTTGCTCTACAATGAAAAGGTACGAACTTTAAAGTAAAGATGGACCTGAGGAAGGGTTTGGCTGCAGAAGTGTCTTGCTTTGGCAGCACTAAGAGTCCTGCTGAGAGCCACACACCGCCTTACCGTCTGCTGCCCTGGCACAGCCCACCAGTCCTAGTTGTGGAGCTGGAAGTGTAGTGGATTCCTCTGGAGGCACAGGGTATCTCTGACGCCAGGCCATGAGGGCCAGATAGCCCCACCGAGCCCACAGGCCACCACCCAGTGTCCCAGTGGAGGTGTGAAGTGAGTTGTCTCAGATGCACAATGGCACCCTTGAGGTCATGGGATTTATGTTTTTAATCAACAACCCTGAAGCTGAAAGTCCATGACATGGACCAGACCATTCAAAGCCTCTTTCTTATGTAGAACCAATTGTATTCTAAATTCCACCAGGCATCTAATTCCTCTGTTGAGCTCAGGAACGAAGATGCCAAATCTTGAATCTTGGCCCATTTTGCCATGTCACATTTGTGGCTACTGGCACCAAACAGTCTGTGATGCAGTGTCCAGTAACTGTTAAAGTCAATAAAGTTAAATTGAACTGTACAGTATCACAGCTACTAGGAGAGTAAGGACATTCAAGCCACTACTCTGTGCAATAGTACAATACTGGCTCTTCAATAAGAGTCTTGAACTATGCCTCATTACTTTGATGGTGCAAAAATGCTATGCCTGTCAAAACTTTTCATTGAAGAGATTCAACGAAAGAAATGTGAACAGGCTCAAAGTGTCTAACGATAAAAGGAATCTAGATAAAGGAGTTCCAACCACTCGGCATTCAGCACCACTAGTATATTGAACAGATGATCTGGAATCATCTGCTCCTGGTTCTTCACTGGTTCAGGACTTCAGTTAGATGCTCTTTGTTCTGCTTGAATGATTCATACGTAGGACACTGTGTGTCTTAACCAGCAGAAACATTCCTCTGAAACTGGTCAGGTTCAGGGACTGGACTGGGAATGAGAGGCTTTGAAAGTCTGGAGAACTGTTCCTCAAGACCACATAAAAATGCAAGAAAGTGGATCTTTGGAAGCAATATATGAAGAAATGAGACGTGGCTTAAGATTTGTATCCTCAGATGTAACAATTAAAACTAGCTTATACCACTTAGCTCAAACTCAAATAAAAGAGCTCACTATCGTGTTATTGCACCCATTCTGGTTCTATGAATGTGTTTCTGCTTTCTCACATTATTTGTTCTTATATTCGTAGCATTTGCTGGACATGAGGGAGAAATTTAATGGTGAACATCACCGCTTACTGCTCATCACATGCAACACATTTGCACAAGAGTTAGTTCTTCTGTCAGAAACTTAGCAACATTAGCTTGATCTGTTGGGGTCCATAGAAGAACCACTTTTGTTCCCTGAAGAATTAGTGGTTTCATAGGACCACAGAATTGAATAGAAAGCGCTTCTTCTACAGTACCACTTTTGGGACACTTTTTTTTATGAGTGTACACTGCTAGCTAGCAAACAGAGTTACTATAAAGCAGTGGTTGCCAACCCTGGTCCTGTAGATCCACTGTCCTGAAAAGTCACAGCCTGCAACATCTCTGAACATCTTCAGAAACCCCTGATTGGCTAAGTAAGAGGAAGGGGGCCAACAGGTTAGAAGAAGGTTGAAGCTAAACATGGCAGGAGAGTAGATTTCCAGGAGGAGGGTTATGGAGCAATGCTGTAAAAGTTACTATAATCCTCCCCATTACGGCAAGTGGACATTTTAAATATTTACACGGTCAGGTTTCAACAAGGCAGCATGTTTGGCACAGCTTGCTTTTTCACCCACTGTTCCTTTTTAAAACCATTGCTGTTGTCACACAAAGACAATTCCCTGGTCTCAGATTGAGACATCCTTGGTGAAAAGCTCAGACAGAAAGTGCTGTAGAAGTGCTTGATCACCATCTTGCTCCTCAAATGTTTGTCCTCAAATGTTTGTCCATGTGTAGATTCTTAGGGGACACGTCCACCATATGTGGACAGAATGTCTTTTCTTGTTTGTGTTGGTTTGTCCAAATACTCTGGCAGGCATTTCTCTCACCCCTACTTGAACTCATGAAGAGACTGTCTGAAGAACATTCATAAACATTTTATAGAACAACGTTCTGTGGTGGAGCTTTTAGAGGTAGATGTCTGGCTCCAATGTGGACTAGAACGTTTCACACCAAACCCCCTCTGAATTACTTTGTATTGATAGAACCCTTTAACCCATAGAACTCAGGGTGTATCAGTAAACTCTGATTTCAGTAAATATAACCGGTGTAAAACAGTCTAGAACCGGTGTTTGTTCTTCTAAACGCTCGCTGTTTGCTGCTCTTTCTCTCGACGTGCTCATTCTGGCTACTCCCCAGAGCCCTTCCTTCTATCCTGAAAGTTGTCCAGGTTCAGAGATCTTGTGATTTTTTCCTGTGGTCATTTATGGTCATTTGCATGTAGAGCCCCGGTAGTGGTTATTACTGTGTTTACGTTTACGGCATTTAGCAGACGCTCTTATCCAGAGCGACCGTACATCTGTGCTTAAGTCGTCTACGTCTATACTTCATACCTGTAGAGTTAAACTTAAATCACCACCTGCTTTTTACCAAGTTACTGCCACCTAAGTTACACACCTTAACAAGCCCTGTCAAATGAGAAAAGTCAGAGGTTAAAGTACAAGTAATCCCAAACAGGTTATTAAAATATTATTATTAGATGTTTTTAAATTACAGTAACTTTGGTTCTATGTGGCACAGGAACACCAGGAACACAAAGCTCAGCATGACGTCTGACACCTCGAGCACCAACACACACCGGGGAAACTTCCAAGCTGCTTTGCTGTATGACGACAATTTGGTAATTGTTGCGCTACCGGCACAAAATCATGCCGAGATGCATGCCTAGGATTATACCTGGCCCCAATTTTTTAAGTGGCCATTTTTGTTACATGTTAACGCAGCGAAGGTAGGGCTGGACTGGGACAAAAAAAAATCTTACTGAGCATTTTAGGACCGGCCCACTGGGGCCCCTCTCGCTGTTGACATCGGGGGGTGGGGGGTTGATGGGGAGATGGGGTTGTGGTGGGATTCCATGCCGGCCCAAATTTACCTGACCAGCCCAAATTTCCGTGCCGGCCCAATTCAGCACTGAGCACAGCACAGAGTTTGAACACTGTGAATTTGCCCTCTGCATTTAACCCATTTAATCGAGTAATGCTGATGGTGCAGCATCTAGGGAGCAGTGTGTGGAGACGGTACTCTGCTTGGGATTCTAATCCAGGACCTTCTAATCGGAGGAGCAACTCCATAACCACCAGTCACTGGAAGTGACTGGGGTTCATAATTTAGCTCAAAGTAATTAGAGTTGTCATTGCATGGGCTTGCATTGGGATGTTCCTTCTAATGGGAAGAACAGACTTCTCTTCTTCTAGACAGTATTCTCATATGATCATGTTGAGGTGAGTGACCTTCGGTGGTGGCAGGTTAGAAAAAACCCAGCAGTTCCTCATTACCCTGTGAAGCTTCTGCTCTCTGGTCTGGTTCCTGTCCCTCATCCTCCCCATTAGCATGCTCCATATCCTCATGAATGGGTTTTAATAATAATAACACTGTCCCTGTGCACCTTCGACTGTGCCTTTGCGTGGACAACTTTCAGAAATCTTTGCAATTTCCCTCCTGTTCCTCTCTAATCCCTCATTAGCATTTGCATTGATACAGCTAATTAATACCACAGACTACAGTTACTTACATTACAGAGAGCAAGCTTAAAAACAAAGAGCTGGGTGGCTGACAGGGACAATGCTGTTTTGGACCATTATTGGATTTGTTTTGACAGAGTCGATGTTTTGACTCTGATTGTTTGTTGCCATGGCATTAAAGCAACTATTGATGCTTCTGACAGTAGATCTGTTATCATGGGGCAGTTTGAATACTCTGTCCTGCCACTCGTACACATCGCTGCACCAGATTTTAATTTTATTTCGGCACACACACATGGAAAAGGCCCAGTTTCCATCTATTGATTAGGTGTGTTGGGTCAGACTCCCCACGTCCCACATCCTCGCAAGATTGATTTTGTGTCTAACAAAATGCAACAGTCTCCCTATCAACCTCACACACACGCACATTCACACACACACACACACACACACACACACACACACACACACACACACACACACACATAATGAGCCCCATGCCTGACTTAACCCTTAGTCCACTGACCACCTGACCACATCCCTACTGACCTGCTAACAAAATGGCTAACAATTGCTAACAAAAACTGTAGCACCATAATACGCTTCATGTAGCTTTCATGTGTTAGTGCTGCAACTATGACGATAATATTAAAAACATACACCAGAAGCCAACAGTCACAGAATTTGTTTAAAAATATCGATACGAAAAAGGTCCTTCCCCGAACTCACACTGGACCGCTCTCTTGGACAGTCACTGATGGTAGATTCAGGTTCACTGGTGATGTTCTCCGCCTTCCAGAAAATCGAATACCAAGAGTGGCACTGTGATGGCACCCTCCAACAGGAAAACAGACATGGGCACCCAAAGATTACTTGGCGAACTTTTATTAATGAGTGCCTTTGGGCTATAGTGGGACCGACCAGATGCCGTTGCTACAGCCACCGAGGATCGTCCCTTACCCTATCAAACCTCATCCAGCTATTCATTAAGGTGGAGTGGACTTGTGGATGTGGTATAGGATTCAGTATGACTTAATTTGGCCTGTAAAAATGAACTTCACTGCTACAGACAGTTGTTTCGGACACCAGGGCTGGTGTTCACAAAGCAGCCATAACGAGAATCAGTTGCAATAATTTGGTTGACTATTGACTTCTAATGTTTCTTAGCACTATTAGCCATGTAGCCGCAGCGCTAAACTGAGCTTGTTTAAAATTACTTCACCAAAATGTCTCTTCACTAAGGTGGAGCGGACATGTAGATGTGGTTTAGGAAACAGTATGGAGGTTTTCCGTTTTTCAAGCCACCGTGGATGTTGATAGCTGCATCAAGGCTTTTTGGAAATCCATGAAAAAGTGAAAAGAGAGATAACAGAGCAAACCCAGCAGGGTCTGCTGGTGCTGCTTGATGTTGTCATGGCAACAGCGACCCGGGTACAGAGCCCAATAGATGCCTGAGGGAACAGAGGGAAGGTGTTACCAGGGTTTGATGCGATAGAGCTCCTATTTTTGGGCAGGAGGAGAACATGAGACAATAAAGACATCTCCTGTGAGGAGCTCATAAACGTCGGTGAGCCTCTGTTAATGGAAATGGTGAGTGATGAGTTCGGGGAGGGAAGCTCTGTAATGGAGCCGATCAGGTTTGATGAATACTTGGGCAGAAGTCCATTATGAAGTCTTTTATGAGAGGGAATGACTGCACTTTAGGAAATCGAGGGGTATCCGCACAAACTCACCCGCTGGACACTGTGAGCACAGACCCTGCACAAACTAGCCAAAGTGGATCAAACTCTTAATGCACTTGATGAGTAGTCTAACAGGCCTCTAATGTGTGGTTTCTAACACTGTATCATCACATCCGTTCATGAAATCCTCAAAAGACATGAAAGTCAGGGCTGGAGATAAATGTTATTTATGTAAAGGTGCTACATAATCACAAAACTAAAATAACGATGTTGGTAATGATCATTTCCACTAGTGCCTCTATAGGAACACTATCTTGATTTAAAGTAATGCAACATTTAACATTTTTAATCACGATTAATCACATGGTTTTTCTGCAGTTAATCATGATTAATCACATTGTTATTAGCAACATTTAAAAAATGGATTCAAAAGTAGTGTTTTGCACACTTTTACTTTTTAATGAATGCAATAACATTTGGCATGCAAACACTAAACAAATAAGGAGCGTTTTAACAGCAGATTACACGGTTGCAGTTATCTCTTGTAAAAACTGTAAATAACTGTATTGTCAAAAGTACAATGAAAAGTATAGCACTTGTATTATGTATTGTGCCATTTTAAGTACTTAAAAATGTACATTTATGAATTGGGCAGACACTCTTACCCAAAGCAACATCTCATCAATGCAGGTGGTGCTGCTGTGTGATATTTCGCCGCCCTCTGTGGATTTTACCACATCCAATGCTGAGCATTGTTAAATTTACATAGTTGGGGCACTGACCCATTGACAGTTTTGTAGTACAGTTCCATTGGAGGCCTATTCTGTGAAAGTCACGACCACCTAGCTCACCTGTATGGACACACTGGTCATCAATGTATCCAAATATGATATTAGGAATCTTGCACAGGGACCCTTGTGTGTTTTCCCAGAACACCAGTCTAGCAAATGGTGTTATCCACTTTGCAACCTCACCTTTTTGTACTAAATTCAGTGCATTTGGAAGCAAAATGTCTAGCCAAGGGGGCGTCTATTGTTATCAGAACATCCAGAAACCTTTACTACTTTTGTCTACTACTGCTCCTCTCCCACCTTGAAGCATGTGTAGAAGTCAAGGTGATGAGCTACTGGGGCCACTGGTCGACTCATGCAAGGTATCGCCATAAAATCCTTGAGGAGAGGCGAAAATCAGCTTTTAGGGTTTCTGGACTCGGTGTATGATTGACCCTCAGGCACAGACTGTTGGCCAGAGTGAGAGAGTCTTAACTCAGTGTTGGTCGCTTGAGCTCGTGCTAGTTACTCAACAGTTGGCGGTGATGCTCTCGCTGGAGTTATGAAACCAAACCATTCATCTGCTCAAGCGCTGCTGAATCATTCTAACACCACTGCAGTCAAGTGGCAATCAGGGTGCCAATAAATTATGGATAGACAAAAAAATACTCTGAATGGTTGCGGCATTACTCCTCAGAGTCGGTGTTTAGAGACTCTTCTTTAGTAAACAGGGGCTGTTACATAACTCTCCCAAATGAGAGCATACAGGAGTTTTCAAGGATCTGCTGGTTCTGATAGCTAGTGCTCTTAATTCCTAAGGAATTCAGGACTGTGAGGTCTTCATGCATGCATGCCTGATTGTTTCTCTTCATGCCCGCTGTCATGATGGTTTGTCCTCATTGCTGTGGGACTCATTTCGAATGTGAACACATCTGCATCTGTTTGGCGTGTTTCCAGAACATGTTATTTACTGTGGATGCATGCCAGAACAATTGAAGTGTTCTTAATAACAAAGTGTTGTCCATCTCTGACTGCATGAATGACTGATGTGAAGTGAGTGAACACTCGCTTGATTAAAATGACCGGGCCGAGTTCCTGCCCTGCTATTACAATATAAATGATAAGTGCTCTCTGACACACCACTGATATCACAACAGTACTAATATAGTACTAATATAGGATTGGAACATTTTGAATATGTAAAGGACACTCTATGTAAAACTTACAGTACTGTGCAAAAGCCTTAAGCCCTTCATTTCTTCATATTCTGAAGGAAAATGAGTCAGCAGGCTGGTACAGTGATTTACTGTTTAAATACACATTTAAATCCGGAATAAACACAAAGAGGGAGTGTTTCATTCTAACCAGCTTTAAAGTCATTGTTTCTTCTGAGCTCTGATAGGACCACAGGCTGAACAGGCACAAGCTCTCCTGTCAAGTTCTTCGGGAAGAGTTCTCCAGGCTTCTCGAAGGACAGTCCATAAGCTCTTCTTATGGGGGGCACACACAAGACTAGGAACGTCAGGGAATGGGGGTGTTACAAAATGCACACAGATACATACTAATGAGGGGGCGGGGCTAACACAGGAATTACAGGGAGACGCATTATTTGATCCTGTAGATGATCCTTCATCTATAGGATCAAATAATGCTCCAACACAGTCATGGCCAACGTAAATAAACAGTGAAGTTTTTTTTCTTGTAACCAAGAAAATTTGATATATCACTTTTCCAGTTTAGGGGGCTATACATGCACACAGACCCCTCCGGAATCGCATAACACACAATAGTGCGGCTCCTAATACAATCTGCTGTGTGTTTGTTTAACTCTGTGTGTGTGTGTGTGTGTGTGTGTGTGTTATGTAAGGGGTCTGTGCTCAGAGTGGAGAATATGATAATGCTGGAGGGTGAAGGATGGATTTGATTGGATTATGTGATGCTGTGAAGCAGCCCTGCTAATCTCAGGTGTGTGTGTGTGTGTGTGTGTGTGTGTGTGTGTGTGTGTGTGTGTGTGTTTCCATGGTCCTTGCAGGTTGCTCTCCAGGATGGCTGGCATGAAGGAGCAGCAGTTCATCGAGGAAAAGCCACTCCTTCCTGAAACACGAGGACAGGATTCGGAGATGGTGAGTGTGTGTGTGTGTGTGTGTGTGTGTGTGTATGTGAGTGTGTTGCATTAATATGTATCTAAATATAGCTCTGAGGTAGGAGTGTCTGTCCTTATTCCCTTAAAGTGAGTTTTAAAGGCCGTGGGTTGGACGATGGTTTATCTCTCAGAACCCTAAAAGAGCCACATTTCAAATTCGGCCCGAAGACGGGCGAAGCGCTAACAGGATCTGAGAGGCGTGAAACACGCGGGCAAGAAAAACGTCATCCCAAACCAATGATGGTGAAAATAGCTCTCATTTCAGACAAAATGCAAGATACCATGCTCATGTAGGACACCATGCAGCTCTGTTCAGCCTGAAGGCCTCAGAAAGTGTAGAATCAAAGAACTCATGTTTGAAAAAAAAAATACTTAATGATGTTTGAAACTTTAAAATAGTGTATTTTTTTAATTGTGTCATTTAAAAGTCCAAATAAATGATAGTTTCTTATCATAAAAAGCAGGAATAATGTGGTGTGTGAAACACGTGTAAGTGTAGGGGTGTGTGAGTGTGGCGTGTGTGGGGGCTATGTGAGTGTGTGTGTTTGTGTGGGGGGTGTGAGTGTGTGTGTGTGTGTGTGAGTGTGGGGTGTGTGCGAGTGTGTGTGTGTGTGGAAACATCTCTTTATATAATACTGTGTATAAACTAAATACTTCCAAAATGTTTAATGTTTAATTTTTAATGGATTTTTTGGGTGATGTTTTGGGTTTGGTTTTGGCTCTGTGTGCCTAAATAGTATAATTATAAATACATTTTGATCATAATGTCTAGTTGTGCTGATAAAATGATTCAAGACACTTGAACAGGAAAAATACCCTTAGAGTCGTAAGCATTAAAGTGACCAGAGCAAAAATAACGCTCACTTCCTTCTGGTAATTAAATTGACCGACCTGCAGAGCCACCCATTACGCTGAGTGAGACGGAATATGATAGAAAATAATCATCATTATGAAGGATTAGCCGAACAATCCTGCTGAACTTGCGGCTCTGCAGAAGTGCTGAAGGATGATAATGATGTGAAATACAAAAACAAATAAAGTGCTCAGATTAAGACTGCGGTGACTGTAGTGTCACTGAGAGCAGCTCCCCTCCCAAATAATATCAGGACTGTGAGCAGAAGCCAGTGATGAACTTCTAATAAAGTGACCAGTGAGTGGAAACAGAAGGGAGGTGTTTCCAATAAAGTGGCCAGTGAGCGGAAGCACATCGTACTACACTCAACAAAAATATAAACGCAACACCTTTGTTTCTGCTCCGATTTTTCATGAGATGGACTTAAAGATCT
>JBBPDB010053125.1:0-28569 GCA_037974465.1 Brachypetersius altus | reverse complement strand
TCCGATTAAGGGTGTGATCACACACTCTTCACTAACGCTGTCCGATTAAGGGTGTGTTCACACACTCTTCACTAACGCTGTCCGATTAAGGGTGTGATCACACACTCTTCACTAACACTGTCCGATTAAGGGTGTGATCACGCACTCTTCACTAATGCTGTCCGATTAAGGGTGTGATCACGCGCTCTTCACTAACGCTGTCCGATTAAGGGTGTAATCACGCACTTTTCACTAACGCTGTGTGATTAAGGGTGTGATCACACACTCTTCACTAACGCTGTCTGATTAAGGGTGTCATCACACACTCTTCACTAACGCTGTCCGATTAAGGGTCGGATTACAAACTACTCCTCACAAATGATGTCTGATGTAGAGAATATATTTAAACTACTCTACTCTTCCCACACACTAATAAAAGGTCTCATAACACAATGTGCTTCCAAAAATACACCTCTGCACCCTTCACTCATCCCTCATGCTGACACCAGAACATCCATCCAGGTTGTTGCAGGTTTTTTTGCGGGGGGGTATGGATATAGAGAGGGAGGGAGCAGGATGGAGGGAGTTAGAGCGAGAGTGTGTATATAGAGAGAGTGATTGAAAAGAAAGAGACAGAGATGGCGTTGAGAGAGACAAAGAAGAGAAAGAGGGAAGGAGAGTGAAGGGAGAGAGGGAGAGAGATAGAGGTAGAGAGAGGTTTTACAGATAAAATAACGGAGACTGTATTTTACAAAACCCTCTTAAGCCAAGTCACATGACTGGAGCCTGTTTTGGAAATGACAATAAAATGACATGTGTGTTGTCTGTAGCATTTGCTGTTTCCAGTTCAGTTCTCTTCCTCGCTTGCTTACCCCCCGCCTTCTCTCTCTACACTCTCTCCTTCTCTCTCTACATACTCGCTCCCTCTATGCCTCTCCACCATCCTATCCCTCTCTCTAAGTTTTAGATTGTGATTATATCCATTATATAAGATTCAATAATGTTGTATAAAGGGTTGTTTTAAATATGTATCCATATTATAGTAAAAGTTGTTATATATTTAAAATATGTCAATATTGTCATGATGTATCAATAGACATGGTTCTAAACTACATCTGATTCCAGTCACATCTATTCAGTAAAACCTGTTTCTGTTCTTCAGTATTAGGACTATTTCATCAGTGATGATGATGTTCATGTCTGTTGTTTTGTTTAATTATGTGTCAGTAGCACCAATTGTGCTCAACTGTGCCAAGTGTGGTAAAGTGTCAGTCAGCAGAGATGCTCCGTGAGCAGGTGTGTGTGTGTATGCTGTCATTCTAAGTGACCATTCCTGTACTGCATCCAGAAGCACTTAGCACTTGCTTATACACCAGCACTGACCCAACACAGAACAAGCACTTCATCTCTCTCTCCCTCTCTCTCTCCATCTCTGCCCCCTCCTCTCTCTCGCTCTGGTTACCTCCATCATTATAAATAAGCAAATTTTCTGGAGCTGAACTGTTTTCAGAAAACATTTGTTTCTCTGGTAACAGTGGCGTGTGTGTGTGTGTGCATGTGCGTGGTTAATGAGCCAAAAAGATACACTTATATTCTACATTTCTTTTCAGAAAGCATTCCGTCAACTTTATTTTTAGTGCTGAATACACGTCGATACTGGCTGTGTGTGTGTGTGTGTGTTTACATGAGTATAAATGTCTGTTGTGTCCTTGCCACTGGTCAGTAGGAGACATATGGGTTGAGTTACACACATGGTCTGTGTATGTATGCATACCCGTGTGTGTGTGTGTGTGTGTCTATATATGATGCCTGTCTCCACTGGCTCAGGCAGATCAAGCGGTGAAATGGAAACACACTGGTGCAAAATAAGGTGGGAGGACATATCCTCTCTAACTTTTGACATTCTGTAGGAGAATTATTAATATTATTATGTGTTTGCGGAAGCAGTTACACATTGTTTTATTTTTATTCATATTCTTTTTATAGCTGCAATGTAGTTGTCGTTAAACATAAACAGCTTGATACGAACCAGCAAATTAACATCTCCTCAGTGGTTTAGCAGTAGGACAAAAATGAAGACACTAAATGAAGAGAATCAGAAGAGTGCTGGTTTGAATAAACATTGCAAGATTTTTTAATTAATTTTTTTGCCCTTAAAATCAGTGTTTTAGTGTCTCAAACACTGATTTTATAGCAGCCATGCTTTCACACTTCTCACATTCTCATGGAAATGCAATCTAGTAATTATTATAATTATGATTATTATTCCTCCAATTTTTGGAGCTACCTCTCCTCCAAGGCCAAATTAGTAAATTGGAAACATTTCGACATGACATAGACCCCACCCTATTGCACTCAGTTTGTCAGTTAAGTGGGGCAGCTGGTGGACTAGTGGTTAGGCCTACGATCAGAAAGTCATGGGTTCGAATTCCAAGAATGTTAGTGCAACCACTGAAGTACCCTTAAGTAAAGTACCATCATCACTCACTGCTCCCTGGGCGCTGCGTTCTTTAGCTGCCCGCTGCTTCAATTGCAGTGTAACAAGATGATTACTGAGTTGTTCATTAAAAGTGTAGTATGATTGTGTAGTGACTGTAACATGTGTGTGTAGTGAGTGTAGAGTGTGTGTGTGTAGTGTGTGCGTGTAGTGAGTGTAGTTTTAGTGCATAGTGAATGTAGAGTGTGTGTGTATGTGTGTTTGTGTAGTGAATGTACTGTCAGTGTGTGGATTACAATGTTGTAATTAAAAACATGCTTCTGGCTCCGTCTGAGATTATATTAATGATCCAGCAGCGCCCTCTCGTGGCTAAAAGCATTGATTGCGTTACACAATTTCACTGAAAAGGAGATGAGAAGGGAGCGGGCGCATACACACACACACACACACACACACACACACACACACACACACACTCCTTCCAAATCTCTGTTTGTGTGACTGTGCTCAGCTGTGCAGATAAACACATCAAGCTTCTGCAAAGACACCCTAACACATCTCCAGCTGTCATGTATGTGTGTGTGTGTGTGTATGTGTGTGTGTGTGTGTGTGTGTGTGTTGCATGTTCTTGTGCATTTGTTTATCTGCAATCAGTGTTCTTAACTACTCCTGTCAGTGGCTTTAATGTTGTTTCTGATAAGTGTACACACGCACACACACACTCAAATACACACACATTGCCAGCCATCTGCGGCTGCATAGTGCTGTGTTCTCAGCCGTTAGATCCTCTGCACAGCCAGCATGGTCCCATTCCACTGCTGCAGGTGATTTACAGTACTGCGCAAAAAGTCCCCCGTGTGGCTTAATAAACAGAAAACTGGTCAGATTCAGGAACTGGACAGAAAATAAGAGCCTTTGAAAGTATATCAGGTAGCCTGGAAAACTGTTCCTCAAGACTACATTAAACTACAAGCACATCTGGTTCTTTGGATGCAAAATATGAAGAAATAAAGGGGCCGCTGTGTGTGTGTGTGTGTGTGTGTGTGTGTGTGTGTGTGCATCCTGTTATGGGCTGGTGACCTGTCCTGGGTGTTGTCCAGCACTTCCCTCCCTTCCCACCCTGGCTGGGATAGGCAGAAAAATGAGTGGATGTTTAATAATATAATAAACACCAAAAATGTCAAAACATGAGCTGGACCTTAATATGATGCTTTGTTTAGGTTCACACTCTGAAAGTCTAAGTTTAAAGTCTGTTGGTATTAGTTTCCACTCTGGAGGACTATGTTCAGATTCTGAAGGTCTTATTTTACCCCCTGGGGTTTTTACGTTACACTCTGTTGGTTTAACTTTACACTTGGTGGTCTATATTTACACTCTAGTAGTATAAGGTTACATTCTGTTTGTGGGGTTCTAACATCATTCCGTTTTTCGCAATGCATGTGTGACCGGATTCTATTTCGTTACTGTCAGCATTGCTCTGTTTTTTGTTTTAACACACCCATTTTCTGACAAATCCCACCTCTTTCGGCAGCAATTGGCTAATAATATGGCAACGTCTGTGCTCGGATTGGCTAATTTTATACCACACGGCAGATAACCAATCTTGGCAAAAGTAGCAGACAACTACCAGCCAATCATGATCAAATACCTATAATTGTATTATATCATACAAATCACACACTGATTTACTGGCAGTCTTTGCGGGTCATAAAAAATTTCAAAAGGACTGCGGGTCGCTAGTTGAATAGGCCTGGTCTAAGGTTACACTCTATTGGTCTTAGTTTGCACTCTAAGGTTATATTCTGGTGGTCTATGTGTACACTCTGATGTTCACAGGTCACACTTTGATGGTCTAAGTTTACACTCTGGTGGTGTTAGTGGTTACAGAACCGTGTTTGATGCCTATCATCACCTGGAAATATGATAAATTCAATAAATATTTGTTAGCTTTGTTATGTTTAACACTGGCTGTGTGGAAACACTTGTTCTTTTAAACCCCACACGATGTGCCCTTGGGTTTTTGTTGGGTCTGGCTAGTTTATAAAGTTAAGGGAAGGTTTCAAACACTAACACAAACTTCAGGAAGCTCCACAGGTTCCCCATTCAGCCACCACAAGTTCTCCAGCTCCCATTGGGTGGTCAGTGCACTTCAATAACACTTTTATGCAAACAACCACACAGACTGCCAAAGCCTGAGTAAAACATAAATCAGAGAAAACTTGCACAATTTTTAGTGATGTTGGTTTAAATGAGGTCAGGTAAAAACTGACAATGTGAACACAAAGAAGAAGAAAACAAATGTTTATATGTTTGTTTTTTGTTTTGTTTGAGTAACTCTTCTATCTGAGTGCTGGACCCCTGTCAAAAGGTTAATTCCTGTCGATACTTTTTCCTGGACATACAGTTTTTGCGAGGAAGCTAGTTATATATTGCATGATAGTTGGAATAATTAGCATATAATAATCATATGCTGAGCGTTTTTGAAGAAACAGTGGTAGCTGACCGACACTGATCATTATATCTATGCCACAGTGAGCATCTGTCTGACGTCACACTGAAAATATTGAAACAGTTACTTAATTGGTGCCTGCGGTTTAATAAAAACCACATGCTATTGAAATATTACTCATATTTCAGAAAGTTTCTAAAAATTGGTTTAGAAAAGTGTGTTTTGGTTTCTGATGAAATAACAACTGCTGACCTGTGTAATTTGAGATGTCATCGGTAGTTTAGTCTTTGTTGTTAGTAGTTTAGGATCATCATCAGTTTGGGTTTTGCCAGGCCTTTTAGTTGTTTTGGCTTTTTTGTCAATGGTTTAGGGTCTGTCCTCAGTAGTTTGACCTTTGCCCTCAGTTTATACCTGGAGTAGTTTGGGTTTTGTTATCAGTAGTTTTGGCTTTCTTGTCAGTAGTTTAGAATCTGATATCAGTTATTTGGGCTTTGTCCTAAGTAGGTTGGGGGTTGTCCTCAGCTGTTTAGGGTTTGTCCTCAGTAGGTTGGGGGTTGTCCTCAGCTGTTTAGGGTTTGTCCTCAGCTGTTTAGGGTTTGTCCTCAGCTGTTTAGGGTTTGTCCTCAGCTGTTTAGGGTTTGTCCTCAGTTGTTGTCAGTAGTTTGGGCTTCGTCCTCGGTAGTTTGGGGGTTTGCACAGTGAAAGAGCAGCAGTAGGTGCCGGGTTGCAATCCAACGCTTTGCCAACACAGAAAAAATGTGAGGCAGATAAAGATGAGAGCTGTAGAGACAGGACTCCAGTCTCCCGACTTCATGGTGGTTTTAAATATCTGTCCTCACGCCACTGTCCCTGAGAACCCAAAAGCAGACATTAGCAGGTTCTGTCCCTGTCCGATTAAAGACACCTTATGAAAACACTGTGTTCCCTTTTCATTGTGTGATCATTTTATAATGAGTGGACCAGCAAAAATGTTCCACAACTACGTACCTGATGTTTGCTGAAGAGCTCCGTGTACCTTACTCTCCACCTGTCTGCTTCAACCTGCAGATCCTCCAGCGCATCCATATCCCACCTGGGTCACAAAGAGAAAAGACTGAGTAGGAACCAATTCCAAAAATGTACATAGAAAATATGGGGTTAAAACAGGCGTGGCTGTGCTAGAACATGCTGCCCTCCGTGTGTTTGGTTGATCTGACCGGTCACAGTGTTGCAGGGTGTTCTCTTCTGCACCCATCATCTCAGAGCTGGAGGTTTTCTTCAGCTCTGCAAGTTCCTCCTGCAACCTTTTCACCTGCAGAACCAGGGTCTCTTTCTCATCTGAGAGACAGTCTTTAAACCTACACACACACACACACACACACACACACACACACACACTATAACTAATGAACCAAAATGTCATATTATTATTATTACTGGTAGTAATATTTAATAAATATTATAATTATTTATAACAATAATATTTAATATTATTAATAAATCTTTAGATGCTTGTGAGAAGCAACAGCCTAATAGCTCCAGTTCTAAGACTTAACTTCAGACATTAAACACATTAAACTTGGCCAATAGATTACATTTAGGGTAAAATCAAATGTTTGCCTTTAAATGCAGATTTATTTAATGAAATGATTTCCTGTCACCTCCTGATGCAGCACATCCAGTTCTTCTGCTGCTCACAGAGCCATTCGAACTGCTCAGCCGTCTCTCTGAGCTTCTGCACGCTCCCCACATTCTTCTGCTGCAGCTCCTCCACCATCCTTTGGTGGGTACTGTTCTGCTCACTCAGCTGCTGCTGCAGGGTACGGTTGGTCTTTTGCAGCTCTTCCACTTCACAGGACTTGCTGAGCGAGCAGAAAAGCCACATCACATCACAACATATGATTTGTTCATTCTTAGGGCTTTATTTTTTGTTATATTTATATTTTTATATTTCATCATAGAAACCTGTGATCCTGAACCCAAAAATGGGTTTACATTCCAATCAGAAAGCAGTTACACCTTCCCTACCTGGCCAGCTTCCTCTCTAGATCTTCTATTTGCTTGGTCTTGAGTTGGGTCTCCTCGCAGAGCTTGGCCTTTGCCTCTTTGCCTCTTTGGTTGGCCTCCTGGTGCAGCTGGTCCACCAGGCCCTGCAGTTGGGTGTCTGAGTTCTCGAGTTGCTGAAGGTCAGAGCTGACTTGTTCCAGCTGAAGGCTCAACAAAGCGGCCTCCCTTGCGCTCTCCTCCCCAATTAAGACCACCCGCTGCTCCAGGAACTGGACCAGTTCCTACAACAAACACACACACACACACACACACAACATGCACTTGTTAGGCACGTCGTATCCACAGCCACTGTCCAGTAATCTACTGATCATATAGATGCACTTTGTAGTTCTACAGTCTGTTTCTCTGCATGTGTTTTGTCCCAACAGCTACAGTAAAGAGTAGATGCAGTGGTGGTAGCAGTGGAATGTGGTGCAGTACCTGCTGCTGTTTCAGTGAATCGAGCAGCTGGTCGTGTCGGAGGTGCAGGTCCTGGCAGATGTGCTCTTTCTGAGAGAGCTGCACAGATCGAGACTCCAGCTCCACCTGCAGAGCCCTCTCTCTCTCTCTGGATACCATACACTCTCTCTCCAGCACTGCTGTACATACACACACACAATGTTATACTCAGTACACTTAGGAGTGTGCACACAAGTGCAAAACGGACCAACCTTATTTACTTGACGACAGATCTGCAGTTCCAACCCGTTAAAACCGCTTAATTATAATTAAAGAGCCCATATCATAGAAACATTAATTTTCCTTATATATTTTTCATTAAAAAAGTTTCATATAGCATATAAACACCCTTAAAGTGATGTCACAACATCCAACACATTTACACATCTTCCCACTCAGCCTTGAGCATTTCATCCTCATCGTCATACTGTTTTAGCCCCGACTAAGAGACAACACAGGGCCACCAATCAGAGCAGACCTCATTTATATACAATTTTGGCGAAAAGTACATTTATATTTTGCTTTGCATCTTGCTATGGTAAAAATACAATTTTCGGTTTGTCAAATTGTCTTGTCTTTTGCATATTGAGAAGATGAAATTTTACTGCAAAGTGCCTAAAGATAGGAGCCTTGATAAGAATCAGGATCACCAGTATACTAACCACTGGCCTGATCATCTGGAAACATTTGCACCTGTTTCTTCACTGGTTCAGGCTTCAGATGACTTTGTTATGCTTGAATGATTCATATGTAGGTAATTGTGTGGCTTAACAAGCAAAAAACATTCCTCTGAAATTGGTCTGGTTTAGGAAGTGGACTGAAAATGAGAGACTGAAAATGTTTCAGGAGGCCTGGAGAACTGTTCCTCCACGGTAATAATACAAGAAAATCTGTATTTGAAGGGATAAAAAGAGGTGGAGCTCAGGTGAAAAAAATGTGGGGAAAGTAGGGATTTAGGCCTTTTAAAGTTACCTCAAGGGCAAATACTTTCAGAGTCAAATCTTTTAAGTATCTGTTCTAACCATGTGACCTCATGACCCGAGTCTGTCAGCAGTTATTATCTCATCATACACACACACACACACACACATTTTACATTTTTCACAATTATGATGTTTATGGAGCAGTCCCAACTCATTCCTACATGAAAGTTATCTAATCTAATGTAATGTAATCTAATCTATATATATATACACACATATATACACACATATATATAATCTCATAATCTCATTTAAATGTAATCATTTTTGTTCCTTTTACTTAACTGTCTGTTGTTGATACTTTCTTTAAAGATGCTTATATGTAAATGAGCTTTGTTCTGATTTGTTCTTTGTTATTTCGCCCTGTGTAGCACATTATTCAGACACTACAGATACCATATATATAATTTATATTCCGTTCCCCCCTCCTTCTCAATTTCTGGACTTTTGACCGAGTATTTAATATATATATTTTTTTTTTCTCAAATTTTGACATTTTTCAAACATCTCAATATGACTTCTTTTCTTTTTATATATAATTTATAATATCTAATTATAAATATATAAATACATAGTTTGCCATAAACAGAGAAGACAAAATAGAGAGGTTTTAAGAGGATTGAGAACAGAAGTGTCCAATCTTTGTCCAGATCCGTTGTCCAGGTGTCTTTCTGGCTCTTGGACTTTTCCCACATTCCTGAACTTTGTCCCACGCTGAGAAGGGCAGAACCTGTAAACCCACCCTAACCGCTCTCTTACCGTCTCTGCGTGGAACTGAAAGGAATATGTGTAAAAGTGTAAAATGTGTCTGTTTTCCCTTCTATCTCCCTCATTGCACCACAGAGTCTCCTCACCATTCTCGTGTGCCAGCCGGCCACACTTGGCTGTGAGGTACTGGACCTGGCTGAAATCTTCATCTCTGCCCGTCACCCTGAAAAACCTCCTCATCACAGCGAGGGAAAACAGCGCTCCTCGTCCCTCCAACCACTCCTTCTCACTCTCTTCTGTCTTCTCCCGTCCTCTCTTACCTGCCGGGTCCCATGGGCTAAAGGGCACCGATTCACGCCCACTCTCTCTCCTTAATCATTACTACTAATTCAGGCTGAGAAAAGCTTCCCCAGGGCCATGAAAGTTTATGCAAATGAGTTTGCAGCTGCAGCTGGAGCTTCCCCAGAATCAGAGCATGCCTGGACCTGACAGACCAGTCTCTCCCTACAAACCCTTCACCTTTACAGAGCCGAGACTCTTTATATATAAAAAATGGGTTTGGCATAACATTGAAACAGTTTATTTCAAAATATACTTAAACTAAGCCGCAAGAACAGCCCCTTTCGAATTAATTAATTCTGTGAGTTCACAAAAAACGTATTTACATGTCAATCTATGCAGCCCTGCCCATTCACAGCATTTCAGCATTTTATTTTTAGAAAAGTCAAAATGTTAGCTAAGTCCTTATACTGAGCCGCTAAGTAAAGGTTTTGATTAAATGAGTAAGTGAAATAGCAATTACTACATCTCCATATGTCCTATGACAGTGATGTAGTCGAAACACACCCTAACCTAAGTTAATAACCTGTCCTAACACAGTTATAAAATCTATTAACACAGCTAAGAAAAACTGACAAAAAAATAAGTGTAATGCTTGTGCCAAAGAAAACTCTAAATTCTAGCACTGCTTCACAGTAAATTTAGTGTAAACTGTACAGCAGGAATACGGGTTTACCTTTTCATTTTTATGGGTATGTATTAAGCTGAGTTTAAAATGAAATTAAAGTGGTTGTTTTACCACATCACAACATTTCGGTTTTCGCTATGCGTGGATGCCCCTGGAACACATATTTCAAAAATCATTATTTTTATTACTAAGTTAAACTTTTAAGAAAATAAGTAAGTATGTAAAGTCGCCTGTGGGACTGCTGTGCTTCAGAACCAGGGGTATGCCATATTGTACCTTTCACATTCATAACTTAGGCTACAACAGCACAACATAAGTAATATGGCAGAGGGAGATGGCACTAGAGTAACTACCTAAAAAAAAAAAGAATCCACTTCAGTAGTGTGGAAATATTTTGTTTTTAAAAGTCATACAGGGACTTAGACATTGCATTCAAATACATAGACTTTAATATGGAGCTAATTTTTGCTTAGATTTACTGGATATTTTAAACTGATATGTATGTTTGTTTTGTAACCACTACGCACCCAAGTGACCTGGAAATTGTGTTTGCAAACTGTTCAGAGCACTTTTAATGTGGGGGGTTTATTATTTTTAATGGATTATTTTATTCAGAATCTGATTCTCAATCTGAGCTAGCTCAAACTGCTAGTTTGTTGCTTTTTCTGGATGGCAAATAATTACTTTCCTGATGGCCTGTTGAAGTTTATTTAAAGAAAAATTTATTTTTGATATCAATAAGGTCATGAAAATTCCCAGTAGTATAATTTTTGGGCCATACCACCCACCCCTGCTTAGAACATGGATGGTGCTGCATAACTAATCCGGCAGGCGGAGCCCAGCCTTCTGTTGAGCACTGAGGTCTCCAAGCCTGTCCAGACTTGGAGCAGCTCCTTACCCAAATACGTGATATTTTAAAGTCAGAAAAAAATTAATGAAGCTGTGGTCCTGATCCACAATTTGTATATATAATTAATAAGAGCCCCGTTGCATTTTTTCAGAAATATCATTTTAAAAAAGGTTTCAGTATCTAAAAAAATGCTATTTTGACAAAAGAGATCTACAGGTCACCAACCCACTCTCAATTCCTATTAATTGTACTGAGAGAAAAAATGCAAAAAAATCCAAAAAATCCAATTTTTGTTCAAAAATGGCATTTATTAAAAAAAAGAAAGAAAAGAAGGAAAGAAAGAGAAAGAAAAAAGACCACCATGTTTTGTTTTGTACATGGTTATGAAATGCACGGGACGTCCACATAAACCCTCTGCTGTGATTTTAATCAGATGTATTTAATTTTACAGTCCACTGGCTGAACAGAGGGGTGGGGTCGTTCTCCCACCATCAACACCAGGACCGGTCTGGGTTAGAATCTGCAAAGCTCTAACAGGGCGAGAAGTTGCCCTTTGGTAGATCAGAAACATAACACTGGGTTATCTACAATGTATGTAACAAAGATTGTATGATAAATACATTAAAATAACATACCAATGTGCAATCACTTCTGCTTAGTTTTAACTGGTAATATCACTCATTTTTCAAAATGTCTCCAAAATTCAATGGGTAAGTGGTTCAGTACCGTTCACAGTGGTGAATGGAACCAGACATCTGAAACTTAAAGCTCTGCACTGAAAATGATTCCATGAAATGTTTATGGATGTGCCGTACGACACCTGAGATGATGTTCTGTCACAACTCTGTGAAGCTTTTGATCCTAAAACTAAATAGAAAACTGATTTGCCACTATTTTACCATCATCAACATTCCATACAGACACAAGGAGCTTCCCTGTGGCTCATCTGTATTCATGCTGAAGACATCTGCTTTCATTCACCATCACTCGAGATATTCACACCAAACCCACTCTGAAGGAGTTTGTTTACAGTTCAAACGTTACATTATGGAGACATTTTGTAAAAACGCAGTGGAATTGACCTTTAAACTCGCTACACTGCTGGAAAAACAAATAAATAGTCAAACAACAAAAAATTAAATACAAAAAAAAAACATGTAACGGAACGGGCATCAGGTGCTTCTGCTTACACAGTGGAAAAGATCTGACGCGCTTTAATCACCAGAGACCCTCAGAAATGTCATTTCTTGGAGAACCAAGTCTGTAGTGTACACTAGGACGAGTGTGCAGTGCACATCACAGGTCAGCGGATTTGACGCCGCAGTGTCTTTTAGATACGGTCGCCGTTTTGGACTATATTAGCAGCAGGGAACCGTCATCTGTGCAGTGGCAATGAACAGTGTTTTGACTTCAGTCATTTATGGTTTTAAATAATCAGCAATTAAAAAAAAAAAAAAGACATTTCAGACACCAGTGAGTCCACTGAGGGGACAATGGAGCTGATGAGAGACAGATATGCTTCACATTAAATAGCTTTCAGTCAACACAGACCGACAGGTGACTAACCAAACTGAGAACGACTCTCCCTAGTTGAGGAGGACATGCTGTAACGGAGCGCAAAAAGGCAAATTTACACTAATCCCAGTTCAGCCAAAACATCCTTAAGCTTTGCACGGCAGCTCTTTAACTATACCAGTTACCACAATCCCACTCATAATCCACCCATGTGTATAGAGAACAGTGTCATATAGTGTCAGAAATAGGGCTGCAGAATATCTTCTGTTCAGCTGCAATATGTAAATTAGCCTCTCACCAATTAGTATTGATAGGGTGTTCTGATCATATAATCCCACTAAAGATTTTGGCCAATCTTTAACCATTAAAGGAACTGAATGGCCAAGGTGTATTGAAGAGCTTGTTTTCTACATTTTCCTGTCAATTTTGTTCCATGTTTAATGGGTTTCATAATTCATAATTCATTCTTACAGTCATGGAATAAGCTGTTTCTATTACTGTGTTTTAAGGCTGATATATGTAAAGGAGTCATTTTCTGATTGACTGCACTGTAACAGCTTATTCAAAAGCAAGGGAGCTGTACTCATTAGAGACTAAGGAGACAAGGAATTATGTGGGTTTTGTGAAAACAGGCTATTTTTGCAGCTTAGCTTTCATATACGGACTGTGTGAATAGAGCTCGTTTACATGTGGGACAATTTACATACGAACACAAAGGTTTCGGTTAAATCTTCTACACATTAATGCCAAAGTACTGTTTACTTATTTGCTGAATTTAACATACTGGGGGAATAACTGATTAAATAAATGTACCGTGCATTGTGTGCAAAAATCATGGCACATGTTATTTTTGTTCCAGTATGTTCAACTCAATTTGCAGAAATCAAAGCCCTATTAAGACCTATCCCTTGCAGAGTGCATACACTTTAACCTGTCGTTTGACTGGGGGAATCTTAAGAGCACTATAGCAAGGTTTAATTCTAAGGACTAAATAGAAATCGAGAACGTTTAAAACTGCATTGTGATGTTTTTGGTGAATAAAAACAGACAACGGGAATAAAAATAATTCAGAAAAATTAAGAATATGAGTCATTTAACAACTCAGTGATTTATGCATACAGATGCTTACTTCTGGCCTCGTAGCTTCAGAGCAAAACCGAAGAGGTCAATGTTCAAACAGTGAATGCTTTGGCTGATCGACCACAGGATAGCAAAATCTGATTTTGCGCTAGACTGTTCCTTTATCTAACCCATAGGAGTCTAATGGGCCATTTATCTCCTCTCCATCTGTACAGAGTAGTGTCCCCCAAGCCTCAACATTTAAGTCCAAATTGGTCTATTTTAATGGCACTATACATTCTGCAGATGCTGCGATGAGGAGAGGCATTAATGGCCTGCTGGAACAGTCTACAAGGGAAGCTAATGCACAGAACAGAAAATAAAATCAAATTTTTAAAAAAAAGGAAAAAAGAAAAACATTCTTAGGTCAGACCGAGCCTCGCAACAAATTATTGCACGGACAACATAGACAGACGGTCGCAATAAATAATAAAGATGACAATAATAAACAACAGTAGTCTTAATAAGGGTGTGTATAATAAAAACAGTACGGACGTCGCTCTCTGCCTCCTCTTCACCACTGCTGCCAGCTGAAGTCATCGTTTGATCCAAAGACAAGGAAGAAGCCCAGGATGGTGCCGAAGATGACAATGTTGCCCGTCAGAACGAGAGCGCAGGCTCCCCAGGCGATCTGGACACACAAACATGAATTATTCACTCAACAAATGGTGCTGAATACACAACCCATCTGTGTCTGTGGAGAGGAGAGCAACAGAACACAACAGGGTCTGTTTTCACAAACCACAAGATTTTGCACAGTACTGTAGGTGCTGGAATGGTCCTGACTGAGGCACAACTTAGTCCATAAAGTTTGTTTTCTATGTAAGAAGAAGAAATTACCACACTAGCACGGGCGAATATAATGGGCAGCCCGAAGGCCGACACGACGATCCCTGTGGTAAGGAATATGGCCAGCTCTTTGCAGGCATTGCTGGCCGAGTCGGTGTCGTCCACCACCCGCCGCGAGATGCAGTAAGGGATGGGAGACAGGATGTAGAAGAAGAGCAGAAAGAGAGGCCAGTATTCGCTAGGGGGAGACAAACCCACAAATTGATCAGAACAGGAGATCTGAGACACTCTTAAAAGCCAATGGAAAACTGAATTTTCCATAATAACAGTGTTCCTAAAATACAGGAGTCTAATGTAGCACATACACTCCCAGTTAAAGGTTTTTTGCCCACTATAGGTTTACACCACTTATACACTTAATTCATAAACTTCACATTTATATTCTTTGTTAAAACACTGGAAAGTAGTTAAGTGACTGTTACGGTCTGGCCAGCGGCCATGGTTATGCCGTTTCGTTCTGTTTCCGTTTGTTTTTCAGGTCTTTTATTTTGACAGGTTTTCTGTTTGTGCTTGTGTCACATGTTTGTGTTTCACCTGTTCTGTGTCTTTGATTATCCTTAGTATTTAAGTTCTGTTCTGTGTGACACATGTTATGAGCCGATCACTTTAGAGTTCCCCTGCGTAATGCATCCTGTTTTGTTTTTCAGCTGGCCATCATGGCTTTTCATTTTCTGTTTTGATCAAGAAAAGTCACAACGCTATGGCTCTGCGTTCGCCTGCCTGTTTCTGCACATTTCCAGGGAGCTCCGGGTCTGGGCCTCGTGGCCCGACTCGTGACAGTGACCAACTATAAAGTAGTTTTGACTGGTAGTTTATTCAATTATTTTTTTTATTTGTATTATTTTTGACATTGTAGATTAATACTGAAAACAAACAAAATTATGAAGGAACACGTGGAATTATGCAGTAAACAAAAAAGAGATAAACAAGCCAGAATCTGTTCTGTAATAAGGGAATGATGAACCGTTGTTCTTTTTACTTAGTTAAGTGGTTCTTGCCATAATGTGAAGTAGAACCGTAGTGGAATTGGATCACTAACTGTGGACCAACCCGACCATCACTGATGATCCCAAACACATTAAATAGGCAGAAAATTCCACTAATTAACTCTTGACGAAGAACTCCTGTTAATTAAACAGCATTTCAGGTCGATTCTTCAGGAATCTGATTGAAAAAAAGGCAAGAGTGTGGAAAACTGTCATCAGAGCAATAGGTGATGTTTTCAATATTAATCTACAATGTAGCCAACAATTAAAAAAAAAAGGAAATCATTGAACGAGAAGGTGTGTCCAAACTTTTGATACATGTGTCAAAAAACAAGTTTCCTTCATAACACAGAAAGAATATGCAACAGCTCACGTCTGACATACTTTTAACTGGTTGTGTGGTGATGCAGAGTCAAATTCTAGACTGATGCTGAAATGCACTAATGTTGAAACATTGCTGTGAGAGGTTGACTGCAGCTCCAAGAGCATTAATGCAGTCAGATACTCATGTTGGAACACTGCTGTGAGGATTTGATTGTAACTGCAACAATCAAATCTCATCAACCTCGTCACTGGCAGCGGCAACACCGTTTATTATTTTAAATATGACTGGAGGAAGGCGCAAGACTGTCATATGGCTTGAACAAGAGGATATATGCAAATGTATTCAGGGTTATGACATCACAACCATGATAAATGAAAAACAAACTCCCATGTTTCGACATATAACCACTATGGTTTCTTTAAATGATGGAGGAACAAAAATATTCCACACATATCACTCACTTATAGACAGGCAGGGCACAGCCCAGCATCAGGAACATGAGGCCGATGGCTCCACCAAAGGAAAGACTGATCAGTGCTGGAAGACAGGGAACATTAGAGATTATTCTACTCTGGGCAGGTGAGTGACAGCCAGGAAAAGGACTGAGAGGAGTCATGAGGTGGCTGTATCAGTGCTGCAGTGAGGCAACTGTACCAGTGCTGCGCTGCTGTTAGGTCCATTTGGTTTTATCATAAAAGAAACAAAACAAAGCATGCCAATCAAAACAAGTCGAATCAGACATTATCACAGCCCAATGAGATTAAATATCACCAGCACTATCACCAGTACAGTGAAATCCTGCACCTGAAAGCCTTAATCTAATACACCTAATCCGACTAGTCAAGGGTTGCAGAGACGGCTCAATATAGTTACAGTGATGTGTGTAAAGCTACACCTGCCCTTATGGTGGGTCAATGAAATAATATAACAATAATATTAATAATAATAATAATAATAATACATTTTATTTATTTAAAGGCGCCTTTCTGGCACACAAGGACACCGTAACAAGTGCTTCAAACCGTAACTAAAACAAAAAGAATAATAATAATAATAATTACAGACAAGAAAAAATAAATAAGATAAATAAGAATCAGAGCGACTTTAATAACAACAATAATAATAATAATGACAATAACTTTCTTCACAGAGCACCTTCCATACCAATAACAGCTCATAGTATGTTGCATAGTGGTTAATGATAGGAACATGTAAATAAACAGAAATTAGTGTTGTGAAATTAGGATTTTCTAGACCTAAGTCTAAGGCTGAGATTTAGTCAAAGACTGACTGCAGGTGGTGCAGTATTTTGACAGAGAGCTCTTAAAGCACATATCACGTTTATTGAGCAGTTCAGCATTCTGTGGAGAGACTTAGCATCATGTCTTCATGTCAGTACAGAATGGGACAGGCTGGATGGAGATTCTACAGTTCATCAGTTAACCGATTCCAGTCTGGGAGGTCCTGCATGAAGGCTCTAGAGTATATCAGTTAACTGATTCCTGTCTGAGAGGTACTGGATGCAAACTGTACAGTACATCAGTTAACCAAATCCATTTTGGGAAGTCCTGGACACAGATTCAACAGTACATCAGTGAACTGATTCCAGTCTGGGAGGTCCTGGACAGAGACTCTGCTGTACATCAGTTAACCAATTCCAGTCTCTGAGGTCCAGGACTAAGACTCTAGAGTACACGAGTGAACTGATTCCAGTCTGGGAGGTATTAGAACACTACACAGGTTAATGAATGGTATGATTTAACCGATCAGGACCTCAATCAGAAAAGTGTGAAGCTGCTCGCAGCTTGCTAAGAAAGCTCTCATATGATCAGTCATATGATACGGCCCTACAGGGAGAGGTGGGGCAGAAAATAAATCGCAGAAATACCCCCCCCCCCCCTCCCCTGAAACTAGAAATACGAAATAAACATCATTCATTTTAAATTGTGGAAAGGAGGCATATGGGCACCTAAAATATAACCATGATCTCTTCTTCACATGCATCTGTCCATCTGTGCAGCTTCACTGTGCAGCTGTGTGAGCTATCCTGGTGTCTTTTTAAGGGGGTTTTATAATCCGACAAGCCTTGTTAGAAAAAGTCAAATAACTATTAACAACAACAAATCAGCACTACATTATTATATTATTACTACTATTATTAAGAGCACTACTTAGCACTACTTGTACTTTGAATGTTAGGTTTAACCCCAGGAAACATGAGTACCTTAATTCGAGTTAAACCATTCGCTTGAACGCTCTTCTATTATCCCTATACGTTGATTTAAAAGATTTTTATGTCGATTTTAAAGCGTTTTAGCGTTCAGTTCGGCCTTCAGTGCTAAAGCTAACTAGCAACGCAGCTAACGAGCTGTAACTGCGACAATCGTGTCATGGTAAACAATCGATTTCGGAGTCGTTTCACGAAACCAGAATCCAATATCGAGAGTAAAAAACGGTTCAATGTCTCACCTTTAATTCCAGCCATGGTTCAGGGGAATGAAGAGTCGGGACGGTGCGAAATCTCCTCCGACGTCTTTCACCCTCTGCACAACGGTGCGGGGCAGTTGCGACCACGCGCCACCAGGGGCGCAAAATCTGCAGATTTAAAAGTTAGAGCTCTCCTTTCTTTTGTAAATCACCGCTGCGTGTAAATAAAACAAAAATAAAATGCTTATGCTTAGAGAGAGAAAGAGAGAGAGAAGGGGTGGGAGAGAGAGAGAGAGAGACGGAGAGAAGGAGAGAGAGAAAGGAAAAGGGAGAGAAAGAGAGAGAGAGAGAGAGAGAGAAGGGAAAAATACAGAGACAGTGAGAGAGGAGAGAGACTCAATCAAAAAATGAGGAGGGAGTTTTTCATGTGGGCAATAGTTTTAGATTAATGCAATAGTTTAAGGATTTTTTATTTGTCACATGCATAGAAGTACTGACATTTTCTGAAACACAACACAAAATTAAGAAATAAGTACGAGTAAAATAGATATAAGTCCAAATGTAAGTACAATTTAAAATGTAAAACACAATCTGAAAATTTCTAAAACATACATTTTCTAAAAGTAAATAACCTAAACAAGGAACCCAACAACTTAACAAATGTAAGCTAAATAGAGAATGTACGTGTGTATGTAAAACTGGTGTGTTGAATATGTATAGAATATTACTAATGTTACTGGGGCGGTTTCGCCAGGGGGCGGTAAACAGTCGTGTTCAGCGCGACATCAACTTTGTAGACAAGGAAGAACATTTCTAAAGTAAAAGCCCCGACTTTGCGTGTGAAGCTGCGGAAGAAATACGTTTAACACTTTTATCAGTTTATTTTATTTATATACATTTTTTATTATCCGAAATCAGCCACGATCTGTTTTTTGAAGCGATACGCGGTGCGGTGAACGGGGTGTTCGGGGTCGTTTGGATCCGGTTTACTCCGGTTTATTTATAGAAATGGCAGAAACGAAAACTCTGGACTTTTTCCCCGAAAATATTTTAATCGAGATTTTATCATATTTAAATGTCAGAGAACTTGTTCGGAACGGCAGGTAAAAAAAATTAAGAAAAATCCATTGAGGAGCGTTGTACTCCTTTAACCCTTACCCCCCTTTTCCTTTTATTTTTGAGATCAAAAGGACACATTTACGTCGTTGCGTTCCATTTACCAAGAGTACACACCTGCAGAGTTTCTCTCTTTTGTAATGTTTTAATAAAACTATGTTTCTGTAAGTTAGTTAAAGTTTTTTGGAGGGTGACTTCAGCTGAGTGGAAATGTAGAAATATGATGATGATGATGATTTTATTGTTGTTGCTATTATTATTATTATTATTATTATTATTATTATTACTATTATTATTGCTGCTCCAAAAACACCTGGAATCAAAATGGTAATTAAAGAGAAGAGCAGGGTTTTGATGAGATTCTATTTATTTATTGTTTTTTAATCATTTATTCATTTTGTTTTTTATTGTATTCATGTATAGGGTGTGCAGGCGCTGGAGGTGCTTAGTAAAGGACCAGAGACTGTGGCGCACTGTGGACCTCTCAACATGGAAGGGGGTAGGGTAGGGTTGGTGGTTGGTTTGGGGGGTTGGTGGTTGGTTTGGGTGGGTGTGTCCATATCTGAGACTGTATTTTTGTGATTTTACTCCATCGTTGTGTCCAGCTCTGGATTCTATGGTAATTCTCTACTAGACCCGGTAAAGCAGACTGCAGTAACTGATCAAGACTCAGAAGACATTGTTCTACAGCTGTGTTATGGTCCATATACTGAAGCTACACGGTGTGTTTTAGCCACCTTATACAACCTGAGCATGGCCTGTTCACGTGGGGTGTTTCAGTCCAGATTGAGCCATGGTGAAGGGCAGCCGATGGCACAGTAACAGACAGAAACAGCCCGTTTAATTCTAAGGAAAGAATAAAAAATGGTCATAATATTTTTGGTACATAAAGAACTGAGTGTTTACAGGTCCTGCATGCATATTAGTTCTTGTATTAGAATTTTACTCACAGAGATCTGCACATCACTCATGACATTGCTGTGGGTTTATGTGCCACAACACTCATTATAACCATTTTTCGGTATTACCATAGAATTAAACGCAGGTTGTTTCCATTACCATGCCACCCCATGATTGGCTGCCATCAACCGACGTGCAGTCTGGACTGAAACACCCCTTGTAATTTCAATGTAAATGATCCAAGGCTGGTAAAGGCTGTGTAACGTACTTCAGTACATGGATCACAGCAAGTTCAACGTCTTCATTTACATTTCAATGATTTGGCGGATACTTTTATCCAGAGGGACTTACAATTGCTTTTCATCGCAGCTGCAGACAATGTGGGATTAGGAGTCTTTCCCAGGAACTCTTACTGGTGTAGTGTGGTGTGTCGCTCAGTGTAGGGGTCAAACCACCCTCTCCTGCTTCGAAAGCAGTGAGACATCAACCAAGACTGATGGAAGTCAGCACAGGAATGGGAGTATATTACCCACCAGTTAGGGTTGCCATGTATGCAGGTGATCTCCAGTAGACTTAAATATAAGCATAAATATAACTTTTACAAAAGTATGCTGCATTTAAATGGCGCATCACATTTCCAAATTTGAACAATTTTTATGGTTTCTGATACGGTGTTAGAAGTTAATTTGAGGCAGTTTGAGGCAAGGGTGTGATTAGCTGTAAATGCATAATTAATCACACCTTTGCCTTAAACTGCCTCAAATTAATTTCAGACATCATTTAATTTAGTGGTGATTACGGGGCTAATTTAGTGTTTTAAACTGTAATTGGGGTGAAGGTAATTATGCAGGTCAGGCCTGTCAGTCTCTGTGTTGGCAATACAGCAATAGTGTGTGTGTGTGTGTGTGTGTGTGTGTGTGTTAGGTGACCTCTCGTGTGCTATGGGTGCTATTACGGCAGTTTCTGGGTCGAGGCCTACGTTACCTACGCCTTAGAGGTTTACTGCTGTCTGCCCGAGGCGGTGCTTTCCTCACCGAGTCCTGGCTGCAGACACTGACCTCTAAATGCCCTCGTCTGTGCAGACTTGTGCTGCAGCACACCGACCTGCGTGGAGTGCCCAGGTGCTCCCTTCTCCCACCCACCTTACAGGTAGGTGTGTCCATTACCTCACATTGGTCCAGTTCCAACAGAATATACAGGAGACATCATAAACATTTAGTTTAGGTACCAGTGTACTAACCAACTTTTAGTATTCCAATTTTACTTTAACCTGGGATTGCAATTCCTTCCCATATGCCAAAGGCTCCATATATCAATCTTTCTGGAATTAAAGTCTGTAAACTTGGAGTGAACCTCCAATGGATCAGCTAAAATAATTTGACTTTTGTTGGATTACACGATACATCAGAACACCCAGCAACTCACCTGGAGCTGTGATTGGTTAACAGTGTCAAAAACAATACATATTTAGGGCTCATTTGCATATTGCAGCCTTCCAAAATAGCAGTATTTAAAAAATCTTAGTTACCTATGCAAAATGTTTGTCAGTTAAAGACAGATAAATCGTCTTTATGCTACCAAAGTTAGCATCCAAAACAATTGCAAATACACAGTAAAGCAGTAAAAGTATCAAGATTGGTTTAGTTTGTAAAAAAGTAGCTCGAATTGTATGAGTTGGTGAGGAGAGCACAGGTTCGCTTCCAGATTTCTTCTCGATTCCTCCAGAAAAGGAAGTACTTTTGTGAAATTCCATCAGCGGCTCCTGATTTAATTTACTGAAGAACTGATCGAGTTTCTGATGGAAACTACAAGTAATACTGGACTTCCGCAAAGAACACACAGATATACTGTACATACAATCACCATTTACTGTGTAATGTTATTGGTATTTATTCTGTTTAGGTTTATTTGGTATATTTAGTAATGTTCATGTGAAAAGAGAGCACACACGTATCATGTGAATGGTTTTTAAATATTGTTTTTGTAGGTGCCTAAGAACCGTATTCGAATTTAAATTCCCTGCTGAGATATGCAACACGGAAGGTCACTGAACAAAAAAAAGTTTTGAGAGAATAAAACCTAAAAATACAAATGAGGGCTGGTTGAAAAGGTCTCCTGGAAATCTAAAGAACTGTGGAGTTTGAAGTGCTTTCCCTGCTGAGATATACAACTCGGTAGGTTGCAGGACAAAAGTATTGGGACACCGCGGCAATGTGAACGGGTCTCCTTGTGTGAAAACATCCAGAATAAATGTATTTATTGCCACAAAAAAGCAACAAAAAAAAAAGGCGGAGGATATTTGCAATTTCCGCGTTATTGTGGGGATTTCCGCGTAAAACTATGAGTTTGGTTCTCCAAAAAAATCTGCGTTTGATTCTCCAAAAAAATCTGCGTTTGACTGAATCTGTGACTCCCGATCTGCGTTACGGTTTATATATATTCATGGTCCTCAGAATGCTTATTTACTGTAGAGAACAGTGACGAAACAAAATACGAGCAAACACGTATATCAAAAAATGATTTAATAATGTTCATGATTGTTTATAATTATCACGATAAACAATCTTCTGCCAAATAGTCAGAAACAGTGGGCTATGGTTGCCAAGTAGCACAATAACTTACCTTAATGCAGAATTCAACTTATGTGCTTTTTTACATCCCTTGTTTACAGGTCCTGGAGCTGCGTGGATGTGAGGTGCCTCCTGGCTTTTTTACCCAGAATCCTCCTGTAGCGCCAGAGGCTGGCCATCCTGTTGCAGCTTCGTCAAACCCTCAAACAGCCTCACTGTCCTCTGGCATTGCCATAGAAACGCTGATTTTAGACCATGTGCCGTCATTTACTAACCAGCATCTGCAGAGTCTGAGCTCGTGGGGTCGCCTGAGCCGGCTAGAGCTTCGGGACATGATCCGGGTGACAGCGGCCGGGCTGAGGGCTTGTGCTCCCCCTGGCCTGCAGGCCCTGACCCACCTCAAGCACTTGGAGATGGAGACTTGGAGCCGGCAGCAGATGGCAGCGTTGGGGCTGGGAGAAGGCTGGAAGGGGCTGCATGGTCTGGGGCTGGGGGGCCGGGAGGTAAGCCCTGGCCTGCTGTGCCTAAGCCGCCTGCCGGACCTCCGCTGGCTGCGTCTGCGCAGCTGTAGACTGACTGAGATGATGGTCCTGCGCAGCTGCCGGACACTGAAGGAGCTGCGCAGGCTGGAGTTTTGGCAGGTGGAGTTTGTGACAGAGAGAAGAGCAGGAGAACCAGAAGAGAGGGAGGAAAGTGAGCGAGAGAAGGAAGAGAGCAGCAAAAATGAACCTGTGCCAAATCTCAGACGCTCGCTGGCCACTCTGCTGCCAGAGTGCCTTATACTGTTCACAGAGTGTACAGTCACAGAGAATGTGGATTAACGCGCACTCACTCACATATTAGCATCTCCATGGATATGGCCTCATAGCACACATCCTCAGGACGTGCTCCAGTCCAGATGTGTGTTACCAAGCAATGGGCCACTTCTCCAGCTGCAGACTGAATCAGTATATGATGAGAGAGAGATATATGAAGTTTTTCATATGAAGTTTTTCTTACCAACGTTCAAATAGTAAATCAAAGGTTATTTCCCCTTTCCCTGAGGTTTCCACTGCTCTGGGGGTGGGTAGGGTCATCCTCTTTCTTCCTCACCAATCAGTAATCCCCACTGCCCTTATACTGATAAAGCTTGGGGGAAGAAAACCCAAAGCCCTCCAATTTGTACACAGATATTTCATAAATGAGGCCCCTGACTCGACACTCATTTATGTGGTAGGTAGGGTGGACTTCCCTTCCCTCTGTCACTCTGTCCTCTCTGTCTCTGAGTCGGTAGGGGGGTCCTCTCTCTTCCATTGCTCAGTATAACTGTTCTCTCTCTGTCTGGTGTGTAGGATGGTTATACCTCTCCTCCCATCACCAGTGCATAAAGCTGGGGACAAGAAAATTACAATATTATTTTTAAATGCATAGATGTTCACTGATAGAATTCAGCAGCTGCCCGTTGGCTTCTATTATAAATGTTTGTCATTTATGAAATATCTGTGTACAAATTTGAGTGTTTTGGGTTTTCTTCCCCCAGGCTTCATCAGGGAGTGATAGGAGGAGAGAGTGCTTACAATTGTACTGAGCGATAGGAAGAGGGAGGACCACCCTGCCTACCCAGAAAGAGAAAGGACAGTTATTCTGAGTGATGTGTAAGTTTTTATGTAGATGCAGATGCATTTCAGGCATTGCCCTGTGGAATTTGTGAGCACTGGCATATTTCAACGATTAATTATTTTGATGATATTTAAATATGTATCAAAAATGAGGCCCCAGGCTTTCAGCTCT
Source organism: Brachypetersius altus (assembly GCA_037974465.1). Lineage (NCBI taxonomy): Eukaryota > Metazoa > Chordata > Actinopteri > Characiformes > Alestidae > Brachypetersius > Brachypetersius altus. The sequence continues at coordinate 4,135 of JBBPDB010053125.1, read as the reverse complement.
GTTCAAAGGTCTGTTTGCTTCAGAAAAGACCTGTGGCCTGGAATGATCTCAAATCTGATTTGAGGCTGATTTTAAATGAGATTACAGAATAAAATCTATGAAATCTGTTTTTGCCTAAATTTATATTTATTTGTTTGGCAAACTCTCTTATCCAGAGTGACGTACAGTCCTGTTGCAAAGGATGGGGAGGGGCCTTAAAAAGTATTGTGAATTTGATGCTTTCAATATATTAAAAAGCCCATGTTATCCCTTTTTTGGAATTGAATACACGTAAAGTATGTAAAAATTTGCTGCTGCATCAACACAGTCCATATATGGAAACTAAGCGGCAAAACCAGGCTGTTTTCAGATCAGTATTTAAGTAAAGTGTATATTAACTGCAGGGGAAAGTCTCCTCGGAGCAACTTGGGGAACCCAGTGGTTGTAGGATTCAAACCCATGAGCTCTTGGTCCAGAGGCAAGTGTCCTACCCATTAGGCCACTACCCCTCAGACTTTAGAAGCTTGTAACTATTGATACGGCTGAATTTGGACAGTCTGTAGAAGCTGGTGTTGGTCCTAGTTATGTCTGTAAATGTAGAAAATCAATGTGTGCCAAAACCTTTGACTGGTAGTGTATACATACATGTTAGCATGGGATGTTTTTTAAACATTCTAAACTCAATTTGCGCCGTGTCCACATACTTCTGGTCATATAGTGTCATTATGGGTCAGCCTTCAGTTCTGTATTTATTCCTATCTTTCTCTTTCCTGTCTCTGGCTTTTTCCCTGTTTACCCTCTTACCCTCACTTTACTCTTTTTTTCCCGTCTCTTTTTCTCTCTCTCTCTTTTTCTTTCTTTCCAAGCAGCACAAAAAGTAAGTAAAGTGAAAATAGAGTGGATTTCTGCTCTTCTGCAACAAAACACCAAAAATGGCCAGGAAGTAGTCAGGAAGTCTATCGAAGGCATGTGGTTGGGTGGGTGGATGGGCGGAGGGATTTTAAATCCTGGGTAAACAACAGAAAGATATGTAAATATCTTTCTGTTGTAAATATGTAAATAAACGGTCAAACAGTCACAGAAAATTTAAATTGGCTACTGTTTGGCAGTGTGGTTTGGGTACTGCATAGTACAGCAATAGAATGCTCTGCAGAGGGTGGTGCTTTCAGCTGAATGCACCATCAGGTCTTTCCTACCAGCCCTGCGATACATTTATTCTGCAAGCTGCGGAAACCAGGCCCCTAAGATCACTAGAGACCCCACCCATCCTGCCTACACACTGTCCCAGGTCTGGGAGATGCCTCTGCAGCCAAAAAGCAAGGCCTGAAACTTTCACTATTTATTATACAGTTATACTCATATAGGTTTATATACACATACAGTTCCTTTTATAGGTGCTGTATGTGTTGTACTGAACAGCTTTGCCTTCATTTTTTAGAATTGCTGACAATATTTCTCTGAAGTTCCAAATAAAAAAATTTTTATTCTTTAAAGCAGAGGCCCCCAAACCTTTTTTTTGCACCACGAACCAGTTTCATGTTAAATAATATTATCTCGGACTGGAATAGATACAACTATAAAACAGAGTGTGTTTGATTTTTTTTTAACTCATTTTTGATGTACCGCTCCTGTGGTTGGGCCTCTGGTTTAAATCAGGATTTTAAAGGAAATGAAAATACCGTACCTAAAAATAAGGGAAATGGGATTGTTTTTGCTGCTCTTAACTTTCTACTGTCCACTTTCAGCCATAGCAATGCAAATTCCCCATTTGTAGGACTAATAAATGTTTTCTTCTCCTGTAAACCTGATGACCACAAAGGTGCAGGTTCCAACCCCAACCACTTCCTTCCATTAAGCTCCATTTGACTCTGCATCACCACACAACTAGTTAATACAATGGCACTAGTTAAGACATGCTCTACATATTCTTTCGATGTATTAAAGGAAACCTGTTTAATTTGACTTATTTTCATCTAAAGTTGATCACTCAACAACTTTTCAGTGTTCAATATGAATAAAAATTAATATGAATATACTGTTTAGTGCTAAAAACCTGTGGGTAAAATTTTTCTCACATTAACTCAACTGTAAAACTCTTGCTAATGGCTTTCTGTTGACCTCTTCCATTGAAAAGTTCTCTACACTGTTATATGTTACTAATCACACTCATGCAACCTTAACACACCCAACTATGACTCATTATGTTCCCACATCAAACCACCTGAACCAGAGCCACATGCAAGCACTCTGAAGAGTAATGTTACAGTTAAACTGAACTGACAGAAACACAATGCATACAATCACGGGTGCTGACTGTGAAATGACAAAAAAGTATGAGGGGCCGTTTAGGAAATATTTCATACAGATACAGGTGAAATGGACTAACACAGTGGTCCCCAACCTTTATTTCGTCACAGACTGGTTTAATATCAGAAACTATTTTCACAGCCCGGCCTTTAAGGAGTGGCAGATAAATATACGTATACGTATTAATTAGTGCTGGGCCGCTAACGGCATTAACGCGCCATTAACACACACCCCCCTCGGACAGAGGGAGCTGGGTCTATACTACGCAAGCTATGATGAATTTATGAATTTCACATTGATATTTCAGTGACTTCTCTGGTTCACGCACATTTTAAACCTGTCTCTGTCCCTCGTTCGGGGGTCTCACGTGCGTTAACGCTAATGGCGAAAAATTTTTTTTTTATTAAAACAAATAAATGCATAAAATGGGGGTATTTTAAAAATATAATAAAGAGGTGTCTTTAAAATATAATAAACGTAAATCCAATGTGTACTCACAGCTTTATTAACAATTTTCATTTTTTAAATTTATTTTTTCCGTGCAGCCCACAAACCGGTACCCGGGGCCTGGGGGTTGGGGGCCCACTGGATTAACACACACACGAATACAGATGAAAAGGCTTCACACACATGAAACACTCATACCGATACATATGAAATGTACTCATGCACACATGAAATGCTTATGGGACGCATGTGAAAAAAAATTCATATAGAATAGTGAGGCTTTTCGCATGTTGATGTGCATGAAAACATTTCACTATATCTGGAATGAGTTTCAAACTAGGACACGCTGCTTGTTAGCGAGTAGCAAACAGAGCCCGTTTAATACTATTTCTCTGGTAGGGAAGTTTGTACTCAGTTCAACAGAACAAGACTATGAACAGGTGTCAATAACTGTTAATTGCTTAACTTTACTTGTTTCCTTAAGTGAAAGGAAAGGTTTGGTAAAGTTTTCAGCCCTGTATAGACACCTATTCCTTCCTACAACCCTACTGTTTTTCAAGCAAGTACAGTTATTCATTTATTTCCAATGTAAAACATTAACATTCAAAACAAAAAGAAAAGAACCACATAAAACCACAGCAGGGAGCACGTTTGGCTTACCACAAGGGGACAAAGATGATCATTAGGGCAGGGGGAAACACTACACGCCACATACTAGTGCAAGGATGCCACCACCATGAAATACGACAGTCACCAGCTTATAGCCAAACAGCTTTTGCTGAGAAAAAGAACAAAGACAAGAATAAATACTCAAATGCAAGATAAAAAGAAACAATTCCAATACACCAATGAAACAAAACAGCACAAATCACAATCAAGAAAAAATAATCCACATACAAGCCAAATAGCAAACAGAAAAAAACCCCAAAATGCAAAGCAACCAACTGCCTCTCCAAACAATGCACACGCGACCTCTGCGCGACAAACTTCCAAGGAGGGCGGGGTCAATTAGGACATCCTCATGGTGAGTCACCTGCCAGTAAATATACGTTCCTCCCCCGTGCCACCAATTAAAGTAAACAAGGGGGAAGACGCAACCAATGGACTATATGCCGCGGATATCCGGTCTGGCGTTTCTGACAGCTCGAGTATTTCCGGTGGACACAAGCAATGGCGTTTTTCACTAGATCGCTGCAGGACTTGCCAAGGATTACAGTAAACGACGTGAATCGCATCATTCAGGCCGCATCGAAGACGCCTACGTCAAAAAGGACAAAGACTTTAAACTGTATGTGTCCAGCTACATACACAACTATGAAGGTAAATCTCTGTTTTGAGTTCTAAACTGTCTCTGATACTTGCTAGCCGTTTACTAGCCGAAGTTAGCACCTTGATAGAGCAA